>NW_021027062.1:645609-681132 GCF_004153795.1 Camellia sinensis
TTTTTTTTTTATCCACTCCCAATAATTGGGTAGAGAGCAAAACATTGCTCATACTGGCTACTCGTCTTACACTTAGTGACTAATTTATTTAAGCTCGCATTTCTTGGATGACGTGACTCTTGAATGTTACTTCATCCAATGATGTAACATTATTTACAAGTCAAATTACAAAGTCAATTCACGCAGCTTAATAGTCATGATCATATACAGATCTATTGAGAGCTTATTAATTTCATAACTCCAAACTCGCCAACCAAAACTACGTAGCGTGCCGCTAACCATAGCGCACACATTAGTTTTTACTATGCCAAACAAGGCAACAAAACCACGGTGACTTTGAGTCATGTTTTCTTACTTTGGCTCAATTAAGGCTTGACCTAAAGTCTCCAAGACTTTTGCTCATCTAAAGAATGGGATTACATTGTTCACATTTGAACACCTTTACTAAGTTTAGGTCAACCAATTAACTTCCATAAGCTAAGTCAATTTAGAGAGAAATTCGCATTGAGATTAATTTGATTAGCATAATATAATTTTGCCACAAAAATCTAAATTAAATAGTGACAATATTACACAAGTCGCAAGATCGAAAATCCGCTATGCTCGTAATCATCTCTTGCGCCACAGGTGACAATTATCCAAAATTTAATTTAATTTATGCGCAAAATATTGGTTTTCGG
The DNA here is from genome assembly GCF_004153795.1 of Camellia sinensis. Lineage (NCBI taxonomy): Eukaryota > Viridiplantae > Streptophyta > Magnoliopsida > Ericales > Theaceae > Camellia > Camellia sinensis. The sequence goes on from NW_021027062.1 coordinate 646,290, forward strand.
GAATTAATTTACAAAGATTTCTCTCAACCGAATAACCTCCCACTGACTATGGCATGTCTAAAAGCATGATAAAAAATTCTAATTCCATACAATAGCATCATAATATAGATTCACAATTAATACATGCTATGTTACATTTAATAACGGAATTGAAATAAAAAACAATTAATCATGCTATTCTAATCACAACATGTTACAAACCCTAAAAAAAATAATATGCTGTATTTAATATTCAAATTATGCCATAACAGAAACTGTATCACTTCTGAAATTTTTTGGAATTTTCTAAAATTTTAAATAACTAATAAACACACATAAAATTAGAAATAAATATTCCAGAATCTGGTAAAATGCTATAACTATACCAGTAAATAGTAAACTACAACAGTAGTCTACAATAAAAAAAAAATAGCCCCAGAAACTTAATCATGCAACACCAGATGCATTTTAAATTAGAAATAATGAATTATTATTTCAGGAAAAACATTTTTTATTTTCATAAAATTTTCAAAATTTTACAGAAGATAAAAAATTTAATTCTGAGTCTAATGGTACCAACCACGATTAAAACAAAGCTATAACGAATTAATTATGACCATTTAACGCGATTTAGAATTTAAAACAGAACAAACAGAGCCTTATCCATCAGCAGCCAAGCCAGCCAAGCCGACAGAGGAAAAATGGCGCGGCTCAGCACGCAGCTCGGAAAGCGGCTTGGCGTGCGGCTCAGCACGCAGTTTGCATGTGTGGCGCGAAGGCGCTTGCGTGGACAGTGTGGCTGACGGGCGCGTGACGACGCGTGGAAGCGCGTCTGAATCGCGTCTAACGCGTGGAGGCGCGTGCAAGGGCGTGGAGGCACGTAGAAGCCTTCCACAGCGTCAGGTGGCGCGTGAGGCCCACGCTCCACCTTCTAGGGTGTTTTCTGGTTTGATTTTTGTACTGCCGAACTCCATTTTTCACAATAAAAACATTTATGGCATTAAAAATAACATTTAATGAACATAAAAATGAGGTGACTGTTGATTGGCCTTTTTTATGGCTAGAAGGTCTTAATGCCTGAATATATGAGGCGATTTCTCAAAGTTCAAGCTTCAAATGGCACTTATTTGCTTTTGAAGCCAAGTTGCCATTTTTGGGTAAAAACAATGCTCCCCCTCGAGTCATTGAAAATGAGATGTCTAGAAATTTTTGAAGAGTCGATTATGCTTGGCTGAACTTTTTTGCGCAATTTGCATCTCTTCCTTGTTTGGCCTAAAAGAACTTCTTTTGCTACTTAAGACTTCTTGGAGTCGCCTTCTTGCTTTTGTGTAAACCAAAAGAATGAATTCCTCCTTTGGTGTGCTCCACAAATCCAATTCAGATGTATATCTTCGAAGGAAAAGCCAATAATTGGCTTACACATGCAATATTTTTCTGCATTTTGGGAGTTGCCAAAAAAACCATCATCTAATGGAGGAAAATGAGGAAGTTGTTCTTCTCCGATTACAAAAATCATACCCCCCCCCAGCCAAAATATCATAAACTCGGCTAACTTCATTTTGCCCCTTAGCTGCATTTTCTTGAAGGAAAAGTATTGAAAGTTTTGACCAAGTTCTAGATTTCGGCTTACCACATTCTGAAACCATGTCCCAAAATCAAATTCAGAGTTGAATTCTCCTTTGATTTCTGGCTCGATTTCATCGTTAGCTTCACCATCATAGTTGAATTCAGTGATGATTCCTGAATCAATTTCTAAGATTCCAGGATTGAATTCAATCATGTCCACATGGTAGAACTCTGGGTGGATTTTTGGCTAAAGCTCGTCATCGGCTTCAATATCAAAGTTGAATTCAAGCCTGATTTCTAAATCTTCAGGATTGAATTCAATTCTATCCTCATGGCCAAGTCAGAACAAATCTCTAGACTGAACTCAGGGCAGAACTCAATGCAGATTTCTAGATTGAAATCAGGGCAAATTTCTTCTGAATTAACCTCAGGGTAGAACTCGAACTGAGTCTCAAGGTGCAGAACTTGCCGTCCCACGTTCGGGTTACTGAATAAAAAATCCATGGAAACAAAGGAGTGGACAACCTTTCTTCAAACCTAGCCGCCATTCAGTTCATGGCTTCCACAAGATTGCTCTAACTTTCCTTCATCTCGATTTCATACCTGATTTCTGCTTTAACAGGACAGAATTTAGGACCAAACTCAAGATAAAGAATTGTGCCCCTATGTATTGGGTAAGAGGCCCAACGGGCTTGCTACTTTGAAATGCTCTAAATTGCCTCTTGCCTGCTTTGTAGGATTGAACCTGTCAAGCTAGAAATTTTTTACAACATTTTTTCTCCAAATAGTATATATCATATCGAAGATGTTTGATTTCCATCCCCGAGTGATCAATTTTATCCTCAAGCCGAAGAATTTCAGCATTCAATTGGCCTTTTTCTTGGTATAACCAACTAGATTCCTCCATGAAAGACGAAAAGAATGAGGCCATAAGTTCACACTTAACCTTGTCAAGACAAGAAACTTCATTTTCAAAGTTTTGAACCTCATCTTCATGCCAATGGATTTCTTCCTTACAATGCCAAATTGCATATTCAAAATCAAGATATTGAATTTTCATATTAACAAAATGGCATAATCAATTGGACATTACCTTAAAGTCCCACCGGGCATGCCAAAATTGTTAACCACTTAGAAAATCCAAGGGACGAACATGTAGGTTGTGTTAATTAGGATTGAATGCGGGTATGCCAAGACTTGTGAACCTGGTCTAAAGTGTAGGAATGTGTGAATATTTCTGACTTCTAACACAAAAAAATGATTGAGTATGGCTCAGAGAAACTGCCACTAGTCTTGCCCCAATGAAGAGGACTTTTACTAAATTTGCTAGGTGCAAAAGATAACTAAACTACTTGCATTGATTGATAAATGAAGTACAATTGCTAATCTAAGGATAATTTGAGATGAACAACAACTTTGACCACTAACAACCATATATGCAAGATATCATCAAATGGTTGCCATGTGTCCCATTAAATCCCAGTTTAATCTCCACATATGTTTTGACTTAACAAATTTTAGGAACATGGGATAACTTCTAGCACCATTGTAGGACATGGGGTTTCAACCACTTCTAACTTTTTAGGATAATTGGACTGTCAATTCCTGTAACTTGCAGGATCTTCCAGATTTATAGGCTTAGGAGACTTGCCAATAGGCCTCTCAAGCTTGCAGAAATGTTTGGTCACTGTTGATTAGCCTTCTTTATGGCTAGAAGGTCTTAATTCCTGAATATATGAGGTGATTCCTCAAAGTTCAAGCTTCAAGTGGCATTTATTTGCTTTTGACACTAAGTTGCCATTTTTAGTATAAACAGAAAGCTATTCCCATTGCAGTGTGTTGGTCAATTTGGAAACTTAGGAATGACCGCCTTTTCAATAATGCTCAACCAAATATTAGGGAGATTTGTAAACTCATAAAAGTTAGAGTGGCCTTTTGGTTGAAGAGTCCTTCAATTGGGAGCTTGTACACAGTGCATGACTTTATTTCCAATTTTGAGGTGGCTGCAACAACTTGCTTCCAGTTGTGTTGTTGTGTGGCTGTTTTCTCTATTTTCCCTCTGTTTCTGTCTTTGTTGGTTTCTCACCAACTTTGTAGTTGTGCTAGTAGATGATTGGGTAAGCCTCGTGGTGCAAGCCTAGTTGGGATTGCAAAGTTTTATTGTGATGCTCTTTGCACTACCCTCCATTTATTGATGTAATCCCATATGTAATTATATGTTTAGTTTCATCAATAGAATATTTCTTTTTGCTAATTAAAAAAGAAAAAAACTAATGAATTTTTCTGATAAAAATAGGGTAAAGTGTAATATAAATTCAAATCTTAAGAAAATATAATATAATTATACTAAACTTGTAAGACTTATTATATTTTTTTCATATCTCAAAATAGATCAATATAAGTTACTATTTATTTTATGGACCACCTCCCCTTTGATCCATGAAAATATTCTCACTAGTTTATCTTGTAGGATCAAATCATTATGTGAACTTTTATTGATTTATTTATTTATTGTCCTTAATCATTTTGCCAGTATCAAGTTCCTACAACCCCTCTCATATGTTTTTTGACATGCTTGCGCCTGGGAGAAGGTAATATGGACTTTGTTTTTCTTCTTTTGATCAAGGCAGGCAAAAAAGAAAAGGGGATTTGAAACTCATACCAACCCATTATGATGACTTTTAAATCCCTTAGTTTTGATAAATAAATAAATAAATGATCATAAAAAGTCGTAAGGATACAATTTTCTAATTTTCTAATTTTTTATTTTAAAAAAAGATAAATGCTCCGGTGTGCAATGCACACCATATGCAACCTTTATACAAAATTACATAAGTTTTTACGAACTTACATAAGTAATCTTATAAAAATGCGTAAGTTAAACATAAATTTGTGTAAATTCGTGAAAACTTACGTAATTTTGTGAATTTACATGAATTTATGTTCAACTTATATATTTTTGTGAGATCACTTAGTAAGTTAATGAAAACTTACGTAATTTTGTGTTAGAATTGCCCCGAGAAATTTCCTTAAAAAATAGTGGGAATTCATAGAAATCATTCAAGTGTGGGTTCTGGATTATCACCTAGGCTGGCAGTGTATCATGGAAATTAATTTCTAATTTTCTAACTTTGTTTGTGTTTAGTGATAAAAAAAATTAAATACAAAATCTGTTTATGTATAATATTTTACTTTTTTGTTGTTTGTGAAAGAAATTACTAAAAAGTTTCAGTTTTTGTTTGTGCAAAAAATACAAAATTATATCTTTTGACTAAAACACAAGTTTTGGCTAAAACACAGAAGGATTTGCTAGCATTCCAAGGAAACAGTACCTAAGTTGTCGAAATGCTTTTGGAAAAATTTGACCTATGAAAATAGTAGGTTGTGTTGAGGTCCAAAGGGTTGAAACATCATGGTTCTTGTTTTGCCTCAATTAAGAGGATTTAAAATCTCCATGGAATTTGTAAAATCAAGAAGAAAGATAACTAGAAAGAAATAATCTCAAAAACACTTACTTTTATAATTTCAAATGGATTGAACATTACAAAAGCATAATAACAAATTTGAAAAACATGAAATTGAGTTACAAATGGAATTAAAACACAATTTAAGTCTCAAAAGAATGCTAATGAAGGCAAAAAAAACAACTAATTTGACATGGATGTCATGATCTAAGGCTAAAATCTATGGCAAATATGCTATTCAAATCTACTCCTAAGTTGAGCTAGGACTAAACTAGAGATAAATAGCACTAACGCTATGTATTATGTTGATTTGAATGGTTGATTGATTGGAGTTTTGTTCTATCTTCAAATGGGGTAGTTATAACTGCTAAGTCTTCTTGAAAATCGTGGTTGACCTCTTGAAAATCTACCACAGCCTCCTGAGAATCTCCATAGAATCTTGAAAGTTGTTTGCTAAATTGCCTCCTAGTGTGACACTTGTCTCAATCTCCTTCTCCTCCTTAGCAAATTTGTTAGTTGGTTCCTCAAAGATAGGGATTGTTATAACCTCCTTCAATCTAGACCATTGGATGGTGGGTGGGGGTCTTAAATGAATGACAAGTGTCCAACCTTAGTCAAAGTTGTGCCTTCATTGTAGAAGTCGTTGAGCACATTTAAATTTTGACCATTGGCTTACTTTGGTAGTGGATATGGTGGCTATTAGATTTTAGCCTGTGTCCTCCTATTGCATATCTCCATTAATATCCAAATATATATATATATATATATCTTTTGACTATGCTGCATGTGTCTTAGTCGCTTATTGATTAGTTATCTTTTGATTAATCGTCTCCACTCTATTTCTGTAATTTATTCAAGTCTACTCTATTCTTCTATTTATCTAACATTTTCCACTTTGCTAGTAGCCACCTATATTTTATCCCACATCTAGTGTAAGTCTTTTGGTTAGGCAATGAAGGATATAGGATTCTTGAAGAAGGTATGAGCGAAAACATGGTACGTGAAAACATGATAAGTCAACGAAGAATTTAGATCATCTCGAATTAAATTTATAGATTTTAGAACCATGAGTCATTTATTCAGAAGTAACTCTTCAGTTAGCTCGGGAACTTCATTTGCTTCTATACCTGATCCGATGAACGAAGAAGACATGAATTACAAGATTTAAAAATAGATTTAGGATGGAATATACCAAAACTACCAATTAAGAAATTTATAAAACAAGTTTTCTGCAATCCTCTTTTAAAGTTAATTTACAAGTCAAAACTATTGAATAAGTTTATGCTTTAACTAAAATACATCAAACATGTCATTTATTAACCAAAGAATCTATAAGAAAACATAAATTAGAAGGTCACAACTTTATTCATATAGGATTGATACAAGTTCCAGTCAAACCATTAACTATTCAATGCATAAATTCATCTATTCTTTTTATGTATAAGAGATGCTAGGTTCAGAAATTATCAAACTAGTATGCTGGGTATGATGGAATCTGGTCTCCATAAAGGACCAATCCATTTTAATTGTTTTCCTGATTTTGTTTTAAGTCTTTTTGACCCTCACTTAGTCAAAGCTTTAACATTATGTCACGACCCAAACCCGCCCATATGGGTTTAGCACCGTAACCGGCCAGTAATCCGAGATTACCGAAGGCCTGCTTAACAGTAATACAGAGTACAGGGGCTGGCGGAAGCCAAAACAATAATTAAAAGATGTCCAATGAGCTGTGACGGTCTGTATGCAAAAAGACTTTTCATATATATTCACATTCAGAAACAAAACAGTATATACATACATACATACGTCATTTACAGGCATTCAGGTTAGGGAGCAAATCCCTACCATAACAGTACAGTACGGGTACACATGTCAGTCTATACAGTGTTACAAAACCAGATACAAAAAGGGAGAAAACTAAAACACCCCAAAAAGCCCTAGCTTGAAAGACTTGGAACCTCACAGTAAGGCACGGTGGTTGGCTTTGACAAAACGGGAGCTTAGCCCGACGCTTCTAGCAACGGTCTGGTGCCTATACACCTACATATATATATATATATATATATATATAAGCAATGAGCTAAAGCCCAGTGAATAACATATGCGTAAAGAGGTTAAGAATGAATGTCCATTCAGTATTGAAAACAGTCATTTATTAGTATATCAGTCATTCAGTTTGTGGCTCATAATTCATGCCATAACAGTCATTCAGAAACTATAATAGTCATATGTGGTACACCCAATAGCAAAACAGCATAGTAGGTCTTAACAAACCGAACAGTCAATGATGGCCATCATATCAGTAAACAGTAGTGGTTCCAAACATGGGAACCGACAGAGATCTCTGTAACAGTAGCAGTAACAGTTCAGTAACAGTATATTGCTATGGATGCCACGGATACAGTTCACAAACAAGACAAACATTCATTCAGTAAACAGTGTCATTTCATAAAGCAGTACAGTCATTTGTTCAGAAAAATAATCTCAATTGAACATATCTTTACAACATTATTACTCACAGAGTTCCGGGCTACAGATAAGCTAGTACGCGTCCTCGGATGCCAAGCCTACACAGTTACAGAGTGAACAAACACTAAGCTACACAGTTGAGAAATAATAACTTAATCCCTATCTTGACTCGGTGTGGTTCTACATCAATATCCTCATTAACATGCCTTAAACTAGGCCTAAGAATGCCTAGAATGGAATGAGAATGCAAAGATACACTTTAAAAACATTTCAAAATTTTCAAAAAACAGAGGTCCCGCTCGAGCGTGGGTTTCCCCGCTCGAGCGGACATGCAAACAAAAGGCTCCACTCGAGCTTAAACTTTCCCACTCGAGCGGACTACAAAAGTACTGGATGTGTGAAAATCACCCTCGATAGGCGCTCGACACCCGCTTGAGCGTGTACAACAAGTCCTCGAAACACAACAAAAGTGCTGGATATGCGAATTTCCCGCTCGAGCGCCACTTACCCCGCTCGAACGGGAGTCCAAAATCTGGAATCTCCAAATTTGAACCTTAAGCTCAAAATCAAGTTTCAATATACCAAATTCGATCCTTTTGGGCTAATTTTCTAGAAAACACTTTAAAACTCATAGTATAACATGATTCAAAGCTCAATTTGTAAAAACAAGGCCCAAAGGTGAGTCAATTAAACCCAATTTCAAACCAAACTTCAAGAACATACTTCAAATGTAACATGCATGTGTTTAATCAAATTCAAAGCTTCAATTACTTGCTCAAATTAGCTCAATTGCCTCAAAAACAAGATGAATTCATGGACTAAGCTCAAGATATGAACATGCATGTGGAATTTCATAAAGAACAACCTCAAAATGCAAGACCATGCACATGCATGCATGGATTAAGCTCCAATTCAACATTATTAGACTAAATCAAGACTCAATTCTTCCATAAATCAAAAACCATGCAAGAACTAACTTGAATACATTAATAAGAGGTTGAATATCCTACCTTGGGTTCTCAATTACAAGTCTAGAAGCTCAATTTGCCAACTATCTTCCAAAATCCCTAAGCCTCTAAGCAAATCAAGATGAAACCAAGTTTTTCTCCTAGCTCTCTCTCTCTAGTCAGTTTGGTGCAAGCAAATGGCTGAAGAAGTGTTGATTCTAAGTCTCAAAATATGATATGGAGTGGGCCACTAAATGACAAGGTTGTAAATAAGGTCAACTCTTGTAAGTTATCAATATTTAATCTAATTTAATCATACCAAATCACATTTCAATTAAATATATCATAAAATCATATAAATCTTAATTAGCACAAAACATCAATCAATTTCAGATTAGGTCGCCGATAAGGCCTTCAATTTGCAGTTTAAAGCATAAAACATAAACAGATAATTTAACAGTCAACAGGTAGAATTGCATTCCAACTAGCACAATCAATTAATCAGTTTAATAATTCAGTCAGTCAGTCAATTAACATGCTTAATCATGGATTAGCACTAATCAGTAGTGTTATCAGTAAGCAGTGGTGGGGGTTGTCATAGTCTCCCCTCGTTATAAAGAGTTTGGTCCTCCAAACTCGAATTACCTTCATTCTGGAAGAATACAGGATTCAGTGGGAACAATTCAAGATATCTCTTGATCATATCATCTTCCCTCTCCCAAGTGGCATACACGCCACCATGGTTTTGCAAGTCAACTTTCACTAATATAATCTCTTTATTCCTCAACTTCTTGATCCGTCTGTTTACAATCTGTATAGGCCGTTCTTCATAGGTGTTGCCATCACTTAGCACTACACGGGTAGGCTCAATCACATGGAAGGGATCACGAAGGTATTCCCACAACATTGAAATATGGAACACGTTATGCATATGCTCCGTTTCAGGAGGAAGCGCTACTTGATACGCCACCGGATTGATTTTCTCAATAATTTCATACGGCCCGACATATCTCGGCGCTAGCTTACCCTTGACTCCAAAACAAGTCTGGCCCTTCATCGGTGTCACTTTTACAAAAACATGATCACCTACTTCATACTCTCTGTCTCGCCTTCGGACATCCGCATAACTTTTCTGTCGGCTTTGTGCGGTTTTCAGTCTCTATTGAATCAGTTTCACTTTTTATGTGGTTTCCTGTACAATCTCGAGCCCAAGCAAAGGCCCATCTCCAACTTCTGCCCAGCAGATCGAAGATCAACATTTCCTACCATATAAAGCCTCGAAAGGTGCCATACCAATGCTCGAGTGAAAACTGTTGTTGTAGGCAAATTCAGCCAAAGGTAGATGACTTTCCCAATTTCCCTGGAAATCAAAAACACACATCCGCAGTAAGTCCTCCAGAGTCTGGATGGTTCTTTCTGACTGACCATCAGTCTGAGGATGGTATGCACTACTCAGTCTCAGTTCAGCACCCAAAGCTGTCTGTAGGCTTTGCTAGAATCTCGATGTAAACTTCGCGTCCCTATCAGAAACAATGGACACAGGCACTCCATACAATCTAATAATCTCATCAATATAGATTACAGCCAATTTGTCTGCATTATAAATTGTTTTGACAGGTAAGAAATGAGCAGATTTAGTCAATCTATCAACAATTACCCAAATTGAATCCATACCTTTACTGGAGCGAGGTAACCCAACAATGAAATCCATAGTGATATATTCTCATTTTCACTCCGGTATCGGTAAGGGTTGCAGTAAGCCTGCGGGTCGTTAATGTTCAGCTTTAACTTGTTGCCAATGAAGACACTTCAACACAAAATCAGCAATCTCTTTCTTCATTCTCGGCCACCAGAAATTCAATTTCAAGTCTTAATACATTTTCGTATTTCCTAGGTGGATAGACAGTTTCGAATTGTAGCCCTTTTGCAGAATTCTTCTTTTCAGTTCAGGATCATTCGGTACACACAATCTTTCCTGAAATTTCAACACATTACTTTCAAATTTGAAATTCGGCTTCGGTTTGGATTCCCGTTCTTCGATGATCTTCTTCAAGAAGTCATCCTGTTGCTGTTTCTCTTTAATCTCTTCAATCAGTGCCGGTTGAGCAGTAATAGCAGCTAAGGTTCCACCTTGTTCACGCAAAACAATCTCAATTTCAAGTCTCTCAAGGTCACATAGGAATTCTTTCTGCCCGGTGAGTAAATAGGCTAAATTTCCAATCGATTTTCGACTCAGTGCATCAGCAACGGTGTTAGCTTTTCCTGGATGGTACAAAATTTGCAGGTCATAATCTTTTATCAGTTCTAACCATCTCCGCTGCCTCATGTTCAGTTCTTTCTGTGTGAAGAAGTATTTCAAACTCTTGTGATCTGTATACACTTCACATGTCGCCCCATAAAGATAGTGACGCCAGATTTTCAGTGCAAACACTACTGCAACAAGTTCCAAGTCGTGGGTCGGGTAGTTCTTTTCATGCAGTCTCAGTTGTCAGGAAGCATACGCAATCACTTTCCTATTCTGCATTAAAACACATCCCAAACCCTTATGAGAAGCATCACTATATACAGTATAACCATCTGTACCTGAGGGTAAGGTCAGAATCGGTGCAATCACTAGGCGAGTTTTCAACTCTTGAAAAGCTGATTCCTTCTGATCGGTCCAGTCAAACGATATCCCCTTCTGAGTCAGCTGTGTCAGTGGTAGAGCAATTTTGGAGAAATCTTTGACAAACCTTCTGTAATACCCGGCTAAGCCTAGAAAACTCCGGACTTCGGTGACATTTTTTGGTCTAGGCCAGTTCACTACTGCTTCAATTTTCTGTGGATCAACTGAAATTCCATCATTACTGATCACATGCCCCAAAAACATCACACTGTCTAGCCAAAATTCACATTTAGTTAGTTTTGCATAAAGTTTCTGGGCAATTCTCAAATGATATTCATGTTCCTCCGTGCTTTTGGAATAAATCAATATGTCATCTATGAATACAACAATAAAGTCATCAAGGTATGGTTTGAAAATTCTGTTCATAAGGTCCATAAATACAGCAGGTGCATTGGTAACTCCGAAAGGCATAACAAGAAATTCATAATATCCATACCTCGTTCGAAATGCAGTCTTTTCAATGTCCCCTGTCTTGACTTTCAACTGGTGGTATCCAGATCTAAGGTCAATTTTGGAGAACACTTGGGCACCCTGTAACTGGTCAAATAAATCATCAATACGAGGCAATGGATATTTATTTTTCACTGTTACCTTGTTTAGTTCACGATAGTCAATGCAGACTCTCAGTGAGCCGTCTTTCTTTTTCACAAATAAGACTGGCGCGCCCCACGGTGAAGTACTGGGCCTAATGAACTTCTTATCTAGCAGTTCTTGCAACTGAACTTTCAACTCCTTCAATTCAGTCGATGCCATTCTGTAAGGAGCTTTAGATACTGGCTGCGTATTCGGAATCACATCAATGGTGAACTCAATCTCCCTATCAATCAAATCCCCTGGCACTGGGAAAACATCTGGGAATTCTCTGACTATAGGAATACTGTCCACATTAGTTTTATCATCAGTAGATACAGTCAATACAGAACATAGATACCCTTTACACCCCTTTCTAATCAATTTAAAAGCTTTCATGGATGAAATCAGGTATGTGGGAGGTACTACTCCAACTCCGTTAAACACAAATTCAGGCAGTCCGGGTGGACAGAAAATAACTTGTTTTGTTACACAATCTATGGTAGCATGGTATTTTGTTAACCAATCCATTCTTAATATCACATCAAAGTGATCAATATTCAGAGGCAATAAATCAATATACAGATGAACATCCCCAACAATAATTTCACATGTAGGGTACATATAAGCACAAGTCATAGATCCCCCAACAGGTGAAGATATAGCTAACAGGTAGTTCGTGGGTTCCAATGGTCTATTCAATTTTTGCGAAAAAAACATGCGATACATATGAATGTGTAGACCTCGAATCAATCAAAACATATGCATTTTGAGCACAAATTGAGAGTATACCAGACACAACAGTCTCAGTATTCTGTACATCTCCCGGTACGAGTGCGAACACTCAGCCTTGCCTCATAGGCTCTTTTCCAGTCGCTTTAGGGTTGGGTTTTGGTGGAGCAGTTGATGCTGCTGCGCTTGGTGCAGCTTTGCTATTGCCTTAGGGAGCAGAAGGGCAATCTTTGACCATGTGGCCCACCTTGCCACACCTGTAACAAGCACCAGATATTTGATAACAAACCCCTTTATGCTTCTTACCACATTCAGAAGAGGGCGGTATGGAACCACTTCCCTGGCTGGAACTGGTTGTTGACCTTGTATTCTGCTTCTTATTCGATGAATTGTTTCTGTCTTTCTTGAACTTAAAGCCTCGTCTTTTACCACGCCATTCAGACGCTGGTGTTTCAGTCTGTTTCAATGCTTCAATGTTCGACTCAGCCATTATTGCTCGGTCAAGAACATCCACATACTTAAGCAGTTTCAAAACATTAATTATGTCCAATATTTCCACATTAAGGCCCCCTTCAAACTTCTTAGCCTTCTTGTAGTCAGTGTCAACCATGTGCGGTGCATATCTGGCGAGTTCAGTAAACTTTGACTCATACTCAGCCACGGACATGGTACCTTGTTTCAGGTTTTCAAATTCAGTCACCTTTCTGTCCCTGACACACAGTGGGAAGTATTTCTCAAAGAAGGCTCCTTTAAACTGAGCCCAAGTCATAACGGTGTCGGTGTCACAGACTAGCATCCACCACCTTCTGGCCTCTTTTTGTAAGGTGAAGGTAGCCAGTAGCACTTTGTGTGCTTCAGAACACGGAAAGACTTCAAATAACTTTTCTGTTTCAAGCACCCACGCTTCGGCCTTTAAGGGTTCAAGGCCTCCCTGAACGGATGACGGTTTCATCTTACTAAACTTCTGTGTCAGAGCTATTATATCATCATTAACAGGTGGCTCTGGCTGTACTGGAGGAGGTGGGGGCTGTTGGTTCTGTTGTTGCAGCCTTAAGGCCTCAATCAACATTTCCACTGTTCTCTCTAGCCTTGCCATTCTGGCCTCAGATGATTCAGATTCATCAGTAGTTCTTGCGTTATCCATTTCACTATAGACAATTATGGCAATTATAAACATAGGCAGTTGTATACTTAAACACATTAGCACATTAGCACAGATGTTCATGTCTTGGCCACACACACTTATCAATGTTCATGCAATGCCCTATTTACTTTTTTAGGACATCCTATAGCTCATTTGGACACGTGTGTGCAGTATAACTCATGATTTAGTATCGCTCTGATACAACTATGTCACAACCCAAACCCGCCCCTATGGGTTTAGCACCGTAACCGGCCAGTAATCCGAGATTACCGAAGGCCTGCTTAACAGTAATAATAGTAATACAGAGTACAGGGGCTGGCGGAAGCCAAAACAGTAATTAAAATATGTCCAATGAGCTGTGACGGTCTGTATGCAAAAAGACTTTTCATATATATTCACATTTAGAAACAAAACAGTATATACATACATACATACATACATACATACATACATACATACATACGTCATTTACAGGCGTTAAGGTTAGGGACCAAATCCCTACCATAACAGTACAGTACGGGTACACATATCAGTCTATACAGTGTTACAAAACCAGATACAAAAAGGGAGAAAACTAAAACACCCCAAAAAGCCCTAGCTTGAAGGACTTGGAACCTCGCAGTGAGGCACGGTGGTTGGCTTTGACAAAATGGGAGCTTAGCCCAACGCTCCTAGCAAAGGTCTGGTACCTGTACACCTACATATATATATAAGCAGTGAGCTAAAGCCCAGTGAATAACATATGTGTAAAGAGGTTAAGAATAAATGCCCATTTAGTATTGAAAACAGTCATTTATCAGTATATCAATCATTCAGTTTGTGGCTCATAATTCATGCCATAACAATCATTCAGAAACTATAATAGTCATATGTGGTACACCCAATAGCAAAACAATACAGTAGGTCTTAACAGACCGAACAGTCAATGATGGCCATCATATCAGTAAACAGTAGTGGTTCCAAACATGGGAACCAACAGAGATCTCTGTAACAGTAGCAGTAACAGTTCAGTAACAGTATATTGCTATGGATGCCACAGATACAATTCACAAACAAGGCAAACATTCATTCAATAAACAGTGTCATTTCATAAAGCAGTACAGTCATTTGTTCAAAAAAATAATCTCAATTGAACATATCTTTACAACATTATTACTCACAGAGTTCTGGGCTACAGATAAGCTAGTACGCGTCCTCGGATGCCAAGCCTACACAGTTACAGAGTGAACACACACTAAGCTACACAGTTGGGAAATAATAACTTAATCTCTATCGTGACTCGGTGTGGTTCTACATCAATATCCTCATTAAGATGCCTTAAACTAGGCCTAAGAATGCCTAGAATGGAATGAGGATGCAAAGATGCACTTTAAAAATATTTTCAGAATTTTCAGAAAACAGAGGTCCCGCTTGAGTGTGGGTTTGCCCGCTCGAGCGGACATGTAAACAAAAGGCTCCACCGAGCTTAAACTTTCCCGCTCGAACGGACTGCAAAAGTACTGGATGTGTAAAAATCACGCTCGATGGGCGCTCCACACCCGCTCGAGCATGTGATACAAGTCCTCGCTCGAGCGTGCAAAACCCCGCTCGAGCAGACTGTAAACACAACAAAAGTGCTAGATACGTGAATTTTCCGCTCGAGCGCCACTTACCCCGCTCGAGCGGGAGTTCAAAATCTAGAATTTTCATATTTGAACCTCGAGCTCAAAATGAAGTTTCAATATACCAAATTCGATCCTTTTGGGCTAATTTTCTGAAAAACACTTTAAAACTCATAGTATAACATGATTCAAAGCTCAATTTGTAAAAACAAGGCCCAAAGGTGAGTCAATTAAACCCAATTTCAAACCAAACTTCAAGAACATACTTCAAATATAACATGCATGTGTTCAATCAAATTCAAAGCTTCAATTACTTGCTCAAATGAGCTCAATTGTCTCAAAAACAAGATGAATTCATGGACTAAGCTCAAGATATGAACATGCATGTGGAATTTCATGAAGAACAACCTCAAAATGCAAGACCATGCACATGCATGCATGGATTAAGCTCCAATTCAACATTATTAGACTAAATCAAGACTCAATTCTTCCATAAATCAAGAACCATGCAAGAACTAACTTGAATACATTAATGAAAGGTTGAATATCCTACCTTGGGTTCTCAATTACAAGTCTAGAAGCTCAATTTGCCAATTATCTTTCAAAATCCCTAAGCCTCCAAGCAAATCAAGATAAAACCAAGTTTTTCTCCTAGCTCTCTCTCTCTAGTCGGTTTGGTGCAAGCAAATGGCTGAAGAAGTGTTGATTCTAAGTCTCAAAATATGATATGGAGTGGGCCACAAAGTGGCAAGGTTGTAAATAAAGCCAACTCTTGTAAGTTATCAATATTTAATCTAATTTAATCATACCAAATCACATTTCAATTAAATATATCATAAAATCATATAAATCTTAATTAACACGAAACATCAATCAATTTCAGATTCGGCCGCCGATAAGGCCTTCAATTTGCAGTTTAAAGCATAAAACATGAACAGATAATTTAACAGTCAACAGGTAGAATTGCATTCCAACTAGCACAATCAATCAATCAGTTTAATAATTCAGTCAGTCAGTAAATTAATATGCTTAATCATGGATTAGCACTAATCAGTAGTGTTATCAGTAAGCAGTGGTGGGGGTTGTCACACATTAAATATTCAAACTTTTGATGAATTTACAAATATGTTTGCTAGTTCCCAATCTATTGCTTTAATTTATCGAATTTATTATAAATGTATGAAGACTAATCTTAATATTCATGCTTTAGTCAAAAGTCCAAAAGATAAAACCTTACTTATTCAAAGTAGTACTTATGCCGCTAATGTTGACGTCCCAAGGCCCATAGTCTAGAGTGAAATAACTCTCCATGAAAACAGGTTAACTATAAATGAAAATTATTCTCACAAAAGTCAACATGATATTAATCATTTAAATCATATATAATGATGGTTTAGTCAAAATAAGTTGTAATCGTCTACATTTACAACATGACACTCGTCAATCTTCTCAACTTGACGACGAAGATGAAATTTTTAGTACATCTTTATTTGCTAGAAAAGATAGACATTTTTTAGAATCACAAAGTAAATTAAAAGGAATAGA
The DNA here is from genome assembly GCF_004153795.1 of Camellia sinensis. NCBI lineage: Eukaryota > Viridiplantae > Streptophyta > Magnoliopsida > Ericales > Theaceae > Camellia > Camellia sinensis. Next base: position 662,972 of record NW_021027062.1, read on the forward strand.
TACCTCCTCAACATCTTAGATTAGTAGTTTATTCAAAACAAACCCAAATTCAAGAAGATGATGATGAGTCTCAAGCATCCCCAACTCAAACAGACTTTGAAGTCAACCCCCTAATTAATCCACAGTTATTAACTATTCACACCGATTTCACACCTAATCTAAAGACACTCTATGAAGAATTTAAATCTAAAGAAAATAAGTCCAAATGAGATACTTATAGATCTATACATACTAAAAAACAAAGGTCAACGATACTTGAATCATGGAATACGATTATGTTAAAATATCGAACTGAAATCCAATTTTTTTGATTATCTTGAAAATTACTAACAGGTAAATACTATAACAAAAACTAAATGAAAAACTTCTACTAGTACTTTTGTTTCTTTTAGTCATCCTCCTCTTGAAATGATTTTAATTGAACATAAAGGATCAACTATTAATGTTTCGCCTTTCAAAATACCTAGTGATGAAAGTGAAATTAAGAAAGTTATTGAACAAAATAATTATACTAATCAATATTTACAAGCTATTGGTAAACAATTAGATAAAATTGAAACTATCTTTGATGATTATTCAAATAGTCACACTTCCACTAGTAAAACTATTGGAAAGCCACTTATCAATTTACCTAGTGACCGCCGCAAACTTAGTTTAGTCACGCAAGATACTCATACAGTTGCCTCTGATGATGAAATAAGATTAATAGAAAAACAATTTCAGTCTACTAATCTTAATAGGATAGTATACCCCAAGGTTAATCCTACTACTCTTACCAAAAATTGGTGTACTAAACCCACACTACCTGATCTTCAATTTGAAGAAACTAATATTAATAATCAATTTGTTTTACATATGTTAGCAAAAATAATGAAAGTTTTCACAAAATATGTGGATAATGAATATTATATAACTATTATTACTGAAATGAAAGAAAAATTTGATAAATATTTTTATCTATTAAATTTGATAAATATTTTGATCTATTGCCTCATCTTTTAGGTTTAGCCATCGTAATTGATCCTAGGTGTAAAGAAATTGGTTTACAAGAATTTTTAGATCGTATTTTTGCTGATCAAAAACAACTTGCCCCTATTATGAAAACATGCACAAAATTATTTGAAGAATATAGGGAAGCTGTATCTGCAAATCCACTTACACACACTTCACTAGCCTCATCTCGAGGTAGAAGATTAACAATTTTTCAGCAATAAAAAGTAGAAGAATATCTCAACATACAAACGTAAGTAGTTTTGAATTACAACATTATTTGGATAGCCCACCAGTGGATGAAAATGATGATTTTGATATTTTAGATTGGTGGAAACAAAATCAACCTATGTGGCCTGTGCTTTCACAGATGGCCCGTGATAAACTAATCGTTCCTATTTCTACAGTTGCTTCTGAAACAATTTTTTTTAGTGCAGGTGGACGAGTGTTGAGCGATTATAGCAGTAGACTTTCACCCCAAATAGTTGAGACACTAATGATATCAACAAATCATATGCATGCGCTTACGAAAAGACAAAATTATAGTGAAAATAAGAGAATTCAAAGTGATTTGGATGATATATCCTCAGGCAATGTGAGTGAATTGTTTGCCTCCTCCGATGATTAATCAACAATTTTTTTATTTTTTTTTTTACTATTTCATTTCGTAATGTATCTATTTGATTATTGATGTGGAGTATAATGCAAATGATTTGTAAGCTAGTGGGCGCCAACCTAGTTGTGATGTATTTGATCTATAATGATACAATTTCTCTACCATCATTAATAATCTATATCTATTTTATTTAATGATATAATTTTTTGTAATATTTTATTTCATTTTGAAATAAAAATTCTTCATTAAATAAATATTATCTACTTAATTCAATGATTGTAATATTTCGTTTCATTTTGATATATATATATATATATAATTGTTCATTTCAAAAGAAGAAAATTATATAATTTCGTACTTTTTTAATCATAACGAAAAAAACATAAGTCATATATAATTAAATACCATCACATGAAACATAACCAAACATCTAATTAATCTTAACTAAAATACTCTATTACAATTTTTCTTTTATTTTTATCCCTCATAAATAATCTATATATTAATATATTTATTGTTTATTTTTTGGAAAAAAAAAAAAAAAGGCCTGCCAGGCCCTAATTTGAGTGGGCTTAGGCTTGACCCGAACTTTTTAGTCTGTGGGCTGGCTCGATCCAACTTGAAAAATGGCAAGAGCCTACGAGGCCTGAAGGCGAACTGGCCCAGCCCGAGCCCAAATTACACCCCTACCCTCATTGCTCCACCACCCCTTGTCCTTACCGCCACCACTATTGTGTAAGGGTTAAAAATTTACTAAAAGTTTCAAAAAAAAAGGACTTACACTTCCAAACATTTCATATAATGAGATTTTATAGAACTTGTTTGTATCGGAAATGACACCCCAATGGGAGGTTGCCACGTGTTCTGTTAGTGACTAAAAGTAGGTAGCTTTAACATTTCAAATGGTGAAAATTTTGTGATAAATTTGTTGCAATCATGGGCTTTAATGGTGATGAGATCAAATCCCTATAAAAAGGGAAATGATCACGTGCTTCTCTCTCTCTCTCTTTCTCTCTCTCTTTATGGATATATATTTTGTAATATATATTTAATATATTTATATATTTAATAAGGGATTAAGAATAGAGAAGATTTGAATACATTACAGAAATAGAATAGAGACGATTAATCAAAAGATAACTAATCAATAAGCGACTAACAACAACTTGGCTTTGATACCATTTAGAGAGTTAATACTTACTGAAAACAAGAGAGTTAATACTTATTGAAAACAAATACTGAAAAGAGTTAAAACTGACTTGTCACGCCCCCAATTTCATTACTCGAATAATTTACCAAATTTCCTTATAAAAGTCCATTTCTAAAAATAGTTATAGAAGTAATACAAGCTAAATAGAATAAAAGAGGTTCACTCTTGCATAAATACAATGATACTAAAAATGTTCACAACAATATTCACAGTATATGCCAACAAGGCTTACATAAAATATTTCAAAATAAATAATTATATAGAAAGAACCACCTCAACACAACTATCCGTTAATCTTTCATTCACAATTTACATAAGACAGACTCATAATATAATTAGTAGCTTCTTGATCTTCCAACTGTTGTACCCGACTCCGTCCCTGAAAAATGGTTAAACAACATGGGATGAACACGAGGTCCAATAGGGATCTACAGTGATTCTCAACAATAATAATCAATAGATAAATGCGATCATGAATCATACAATTATAAATGATGTGTCCTTTTATATGCAAAATAGATTTCATACATAGATACTCTTTGCACAAAATCTCACTTGACATTTCATAGAAACCTCTTTTGTTAACTTTTTATGTCATCAAAATTCATTCAAATGATTTCCTTAAACCTCATTTCCTTAGATAAAGGTTTTAAGCCGACTAATCATTTACTACTTCTAATTCATATTTCACACTCATTAATTATGCCACAACTCGTCACCTTACCAATACACACAAAACACCAAACACCAAACATATACACACCACAACAAATTTTGCAAAATTGGACTATAAGAGTCAACTCATTAACAACATATTTCATATTACACGCTTCCAATATACATTTAACAATTTTCATAATTACATAATGGGATTATCACAAAATTCTCAATGAGCATCCATATGCCAACAGCCGACTCTACCATGCCATGCCATCAAACCACATGCTTTTTCGGGTGCTACCCCGGAAGGAAGGCGGAACCTTTATCAAGCGCCACGCTTTACTAATCACAAGCCAAAAGGAACGCGGAACCTCCACATATCTCAACAAGCCACATGCTCTTCCGGGCACTACACCGAAAGGAATACGGAACCTCTACTAAGTGTCATGCTTTACCACTCACGAGCCAGAAGGAAACGGACAGTTATTTCAACATCACAACCTATCAATTCATCATGTCACTCATTATTACAACTCATAGATTAAACCAACAACATAATTCCATGATAAGGGTAAAAGTTCATCTTTAGAAATAATTACAATTTGTTTCCCACAACATTCTTTACTTCTTAACATTAACACCAACTCCTTATATTCAATTATACTACATAATACTTTCCAAAATTTATTAATTTAATTTCTATTATCAATTCCTCTAACACAACCCTTATATATCATAATCATTCTCACAACAATTAATTATCATAAACTTAATTTTAAGGACAATTTAAATAATTCATCATTTTAAAAATAAACTCCATAACTAGGGTTTGACAAAAATTAGGCCTTTTTACTTTAAGGCACAAATCATATTCCAATTGTTCAAAACTTCCTTAAGTCCCATAAATCATAAGGTTAACTCCCTTGATTTGGAAACCCTTACTTTATCTATATGCTTTTAAGAAAATCCCTCAACATGAGGTTTTTATGCAATACCAGCATACCACTCATCTATTTATAAGCAAATATTGAAGAGAAACAAAGAAATCCCTAACTCTAGCAAGAAGAGGAGGAACCTTAAAATTCCAACGTCGATGAAAACACGATCCGCTCATATTGATAGGAAATCCTCGTCGTGCTCCTTGTTTTTATACAAGGAACATGGATGAAAATCTTACTCTAAGGAGATGAAATCCAAACTTTTGTGGCCTTGGAACTCAACAATGGCTAGAAAAAGAGAGGAGAGAGAGAGAGAGAGAGAATGAAGAAAAGTGACCCAAAAATGACTATTAAAGAAGCTGATCCTGAACAGACCGCTCGAGTAAACATTTCACCACTCGAGCGGTGAACGCAATCTCTCATAAATTTTGTAGGACTGTGTAGACGTCCCCAAACGTCCCGGGAGGGAAATCCCGTGTTATTCATTGGGCTCACTACAGTTCAGGACTCAATGTCACGGTCCTGTATCTAATCTCCCAGAGTGCAATGCAAGACCGATGAAATCATCAAAGAGTCCAAATCCGGCAAATCGTTTTTGGAAACAGATTTTTTTGAAAGAAGTGCCAAACATGGACTGCTTTGCCAGATACAGAGTCGCCACCTAAATATTTTATTTTGGGAAAATTTAGGAAACCCTGACTCGTTGCCTAAGGCTACGTGTCTGTCATCACCAAAGTTGCCTCGGCTCGGGAACTTGGGTACGATTAGGGAAGGTCACTTCGTGAGCACCCCCACTCGCCCGATCAAAGATCGGCCTCTACTAACCATGATATCTAGTTTTGAAAACATCATGCGTTCTTATTCCAGTTATTAGCCTAGATTTACTATGTGATGCGCACAGCATACAAGTATAGACTGGTTCGCCTAAATTGGAACAAAACATTTCATGTTTGTTTATTTGAAAATGGTTTGCTACTCACAAACAGGCTAAAATTTGGATTTGCCACCCTCAGGTGGGCTTAGAAAACATGATGATTTGCCACTATCTAGTGGGCTTAAAACTCGCATTTAATGAATTGTTCCAATTCGGATAACCCAACCTTCACCCACAGGCATTCAGGCAGGTATATCACATAAGAAAATAGCCTCATGGTAAAGCATGCTATCATGGCAGTCACTCACACACATGCAAGGATGCTAAAGCATAAAAAGCTTACCTAGTACTCCGTGCCAAAACAGAAGCTATGTTAGAAATCAAATGCATGATCCTAACTATACATAAATGCCTAATGCAACACATGTAGGAATGCAATTACAATAGGCTCGTCTATTCTAAAGATGGCATGTGATGATGCTACAGCTAGCACATATTCAATTTGGAATTTGAAATACAAATACAGTTAGTATGATGCGCCGAGCCCGGCGCATGCAATACAGATAAATAATGCAAACGTGCTATCATGCTGTATGTTAATTGAAACATGCCCTAATCTAACCATCATAAGCTGGTAAATAAAAGGGAGAAAGACGTGGAGTTGGAAGACATACATCACACTCACGCACACTTATTACAATTGTGCCCTCGCTCGGAGGGTCCGAAAGAATAATACAGTCCGAATGATAATACAGTCCGAAATGAATAATTAAATATTACAAAACCCTAATTAATTAACAAATTAATCTAGGAAAGCGAGTAAATTAGCATGCAAGCCTATGGACTGCCTCAGCTCTGTTCCAAATGATGAATGATGCATGCTCTAGTTGCCTAGCGTAGAAATCTATTACGATGCCCCGGTTTGCCTTTGTTTGCAATTGTTTTCGGAAGATTGCGCAACGCTCCAGAAGGCCGCTGATTTCTGATTTACTACAACAGAGAGCAACAAAGGGGCATGGCAAAGTATTTCACATATGTATGCATGACTACTCTTCAGGGAGTGTAGTCCTCGATCCTCGTGCCACTAATCACGCATATCGATGCATGATGGCCGAGGAGTCGAATTGCACGACTCAATATGAGATGAATGCACATGAAAACACAACAAGACCTAAACTCCATCATGGATAATCCGGAGTGTCGGCGACAGGGAATTGAGACACGTTCCGTCACTCAGAGTACGAAACGTCCCTCATTTCCCATGCTTGGGCTAACTCCTGTCCCAAACACAATGTAAATGAGATGGCATACACAATGCGACTAACATACAACCTAGCATACGCAATACTATGAAATGGCATACACAATGCTCTAACAGGCAACCTAGCATACGCAATGCTATGAATTGAAAAGGCATACACAATGCATAATGGACTTACACCAACATGAGTGGACCTCAGCCATACTCACATCAGTGGCCATAAGATGAAAATGAGATGACCGAAATGCGTGCACACATGCACGCAAACCGAGGACCGAACCTAAGGCATTAAATGCCACTCTACCAAAACATGGCAAGGATGAAGCATGGCATTCAAACATGTAATTTTCAATACTGAAACATAATGCTAAATGGTCCCAAAACATGGAAATATGGCACCCGATGCATGGAATAAGCCCCGAAACTCAAAACTAGTCCAATGCATTGAACCACAAGTATACAAAGCAAGCATTATTTGATCATGAAGTCTAAAGACAGAGCCAAGGCAGTCCCAAAAAATGCACATTTTCAGTTTAAAGCATGGCCAAAAGATGCTAACATGATGGACTAAAATAGCATGCAACATTGGCTAGCAAGCATGGTTTACATGGAATGTATATGAAGAAAATGAGAACTCATCAAACTAGCCAAAAACAGTGAATAAAACATACTAAAATATGCCCAAATAATCACTGAAATGCAATCAATGCATGCAAAAATGAGGAGCTTCTTTGGAAGGCTATTCAAGGGGTTGTTAAGCACATACAAGATAGACACTTAGCATAACCAAACCAACTCTGGAAATGAGTTATGACAGTCCTAAAACTCACAAAATTGGCCTTGAAATCAGTCAAGGAAGCATACGATGAAAGGCCCCCTCAAAAGGCCTTGAATGGAATTGTTCTACACATGCACTATAGACATAAAATATGATCAAAAGGGCCCCGGACAGACCTAAGGAAGACCTTAAAACCCACAAAATTAGGCCCAAAAAGTGACTTCAATGCATGCAAAATAGAGCCCCTTTGGAAAGCCAATGATGCTAGTAAAGAAAATGAGGGGTGAGAGGGTCACCCCTCTATGATTTCAAAGCTCAAAACGTCATCAAAACCACTAAAAATCCCCTGGATTTCATTGGCTAAGAGGCCAAAATAAGTCCAATGCAAATGCTCTAATGCATAGCCCTAAATATGAAAGAATGAAGCATGCAAGGAAGGATATGACTCCAAACAGAAAAGTGACCTCAAGAAAACTTGAAGAGAGGCTCAAAATAAGAACTTTTTCAGTTTATGACAATTCTCGAAAATGTTCACAAGTAAGGCTAAAGTATGATGCAAAAATAGCCCGAAAAGAGAGATAGAGGGTAAGGGGAAGTAGATGACCTCAAACAGCAAAGTGCCCTTAAACAAAGTTGAAGAGAAGCTCAAAATATGACACTTTCTAGTTTATGACAAAGCCCAGAAATAGTTTCAAGTGAAGCTAAATAATGAAGCAAAAAAATGCAAGTTTAAGGGAAATAGACACTTACCCTTGAAGAACCGACCTCCAGCAGCTTTTGGACCAAGTTGGTGAGCTTTCAACCTCTGCAAATGACTTCCAAGGTGCTGGAATGGATGATGGAGGTGTGGTGCTAGGGGTTGTAGTGCAAATGGACCAAGAAAGTTAGGGTTTTGGAGCTTGGAATAGTGACAATGGAGGAGGGGGGTTATATGCCTTAAGCAAAAATGTTCAACCCTCTGATATGAAGAGGAGGGCCTCTCTTATAGAGAAGAGAGGCCAAAGCTTCTCTTGGAAGCTTCAAAGATCCTCCATACACGTGTATGGAGGATGCACCAAATGCCCCCCAACTGGCACAGCTGTAAAGCATTCAGAGAGGGCAAAAAGCAAGAAGCAGGCCAGCCAGTTCAAGTGGCCGGCCTATCACTCCCCTTGGTCAGCCGACCAGGGGTCAAAAGGTTCAAGCAAAATTGCTGGTCGGCCTACCCAGAAAGGTGGCCTCCTAGATGAGTAGAACAGAGCTATGTGGTGAAAAACTAGAAAATATGACCCAAGAGAGAGAAAAGCTAGCTTTTAAGCAAGGTTCAAAAGGGTCAAGAAGAGAATACTAGTCGGCCTACCATATTGGTGGCCTCCCAGATGAGTAGATCACAATGGTGGTATGAAAAGCCAGAAAATGTGGCTCAAAAGTGAGAAAAACCGACTTTCTGTTAGAAAAACTGGCTTTTGGAGAGAGAAAATGAGAAAAATGGCTTTTCAGGGGAAGAGGTAGTTGGCCACCATCCTACCACCTCCCTAACAATGAAAATAGGGTCTCTACCAAAAAAGGACCAAAACGGATGCAAAACGAAGGTTCGGGGGCCAAAACTCGCAGTTCGGGGCCCCAAAAACAGGCTGTTAGGCACCGAAAGTGGTGTATGACCACAAAGGTGGTTTCCTGGGCCACAGTGTCCCTCTAAAGGGAGGAAACAAGGTGTGTGCCAAAAACCAGAGCAAACGGAGGTAGTTAAGCGGTCCCGAACCGAGGCACACGGCCGACGACTCCGAAAATCGGAAACTGGGCTCCAAACGGGAAAAATGGCCTACGACCACGAAATGTAGCCTACGGCCACTGAGAGATGGTCTACGAGACCTATTCCTCCCTTTGGGAAGAGAAAACAGAGAAAACAGGACTCGGTTCGCAAACCGAGACAAGGCACAAAAAGAGCCCCGAAGTCTGGAGGCAAGGCTCGCAGCCGAGACTCTGAAACCTCAGAATGAGCATAACATGCAACATCACCGAGCGCTCAATTGGTGACGTCTGAGTCTTAAGGTCGGTCAAAAATGGGGTGTCTACAGTCTGCAATGAAAATACTGGGAGCCTCGCATCTCCGCTCGAACGACCATTTCACCGCTGGAGCGGTCAACCTAAACACAACTAGTCACACAGCTAAATTCCTAAGGCACTCCCAACACATCAACCTTTGTAACCATTTAAGTAAATGCTTTCATTTAGCCTCTTACATTTATATTTCATTTACTTAAGTTTACAATGTAAATAAGGAAATATCCCCCATTTGGGTTCAAAAGAAAATACAAAAAAATCAAAATCCAATTAAATCAAAAAGTGACTCTCCTAGTTGTAGTACAAAAATAATTTTCTGACTGAAATTTCTAAGTTTGACGTTGAAGTAAAGTGATTAATACCTTGTAGAAAAATCCCATAAAATCAAATTAGACTATTTAATGTATAAGGAATAATTACCGCCAAAAATTATTTTCAAAATCGTAAGTTTTGAAAAATCCAATTTTTACACTTAGAAAACTTTTAGACTAAGTCCAATTTTTGACAGAAAACTTGAATCTTGACCTGAACCGTTACATGACTTACAAGTAATTAATACTAAAAACAAAAGTAAGTGACTTACAATGCCTTATTAAAAGCTGGAAATAACTTCAGAATACATATTACAAAATATTTACTGTTTAATACAAGTTGAAAGAGTATTTGAGAACTCGATGAGAGTTCCCTTCTTTTCCTCATTTTCTCAATTAATGACTGAAGAGGTCTTTTATAGAGAGAGCCAATCGCTATGCTGCATGTAATCATATGAGAGTAAGCCAATGAATGTGTTGCATGTGATCTGATAAGAGAATTTGACTAGAAAGTAGCATATGAAGGCACATAGGTGCTGTCTGCTGCTTTCGGTGATTGACTGAGTGACTGATGCACATGGGTGTTGCCTGCTACTTTTGACTTTGTCTGATTTGTGAATAGTGAGGCATGACTGCATAGTAACTGATGGGGAATCTATATCTATATGAATATATATATATAAATAACTTTTCTCAGAAAAAGAGTATTGATTGAAGCTTTTATATATATATAAAAAATCTATTGCCTAAATTAGGCATATGGGTCCTATGCATCTTGGAATTATGAACCATATGGATTATGACTAGTTAAGGTTTCAGAAGAGGATGATTCGTCTGAGACTTCATCTTCAATTTGTGACTTTGTTGGGCCATTAATAACTTTGTCATTTTAATAAGTTCATCACTGGTGGTTGACTTGGGCTTGGACTAGGATGATTTAGGTTTGAAAGCTGGATGTTGGGCTTCCAAATCTAACTATTATAAAGGAAGTAAGCTTCTTTGAGTGACTGGAGTAGTTAGGTTCTGCTTTAAAAACTTAATCTTGGGACTGTGGGAACGGGAATGTTGACAGGAAATTCCAGTTTGACTTGTTCAATAATGCGATGGTGTTTGAATACATTTGTCACAACCCAAACCCGTCCCCATGGGTTTAGTATCGTAACCGGCCAGTAATCATTAGATTACCAAAGGCCTCTTGTCATAATAACATATAGTAGGGGCTGCGGAAGCAAATATACCAAACATACATAGTCCATAGAGCTGTGCAGACATACATGGAACAGATAGCTTAAAACTTTTTATAGACTTGTGAGTGGCGACATAAATACAATATTTACACATCACTCCAGGTACATGCTATCAGAAATCTTGTCCAAATACAACATGGTATAAACATAGTCTAATATGATTACAAAAACAGCCACGAAACTTGACTTCATTCGGAACCTCCTCGGGAGGCACAAAGGCTGGCTGACAAAACTGAAACATAGGCCGTCAACTCTGGGCCTGGTCACGTGCTTGCTCACCTACATACATAATATAAATAGTGAGTGATCGCCCAGCGAATAATAACAGAGTAAAGATTTTACTGAATGATGTCCATATAGAAACAAAGTCTTGTATATAATCGGATGTCATAACAGAGTAGATTCGTTGGCGCAGTTACATTTGTATTCAGAACTTAAACATATATCATATCATAGTACGTGGCATATCCATTAGTATTAACAAATCTGATAACCCACAAGCGATTGCCATGGAGGCTTTCTGATGACTCATCTACATAGAGACGTTTCTGATGACCCATAAAGGGACCTGATGACCCATGATGGGACCTGATAACCCATGAAAGAACCTGATCATATTATATGATGCTAAGTGTGACAACCATCACCCCTGATTAGTGCTAATCTATGATTAAGCATGTTAACTGACTGATTGACTGAAATTCTAAACTGATTGATTTAGTGTATTAGTTTAAATGCATTTCTATCTGTTGACCGTTAAATGATATGTTCATGTTTTATGTTTTAAACTGCAAATTGAAGGCCTTATCGGCGGCCGAATCTAAAATTGATTAATGCTTTGTGTTAATTAGAATTAATGTGATTTTATGGTAAACTTAGTTGAAATTTGATTTGGTACGATTAAATTAGATTAAATGAAGTTAAAATGCATCAACTTGAGTTATTTACCTAAATGCCACTTAGTGAGCTTTCTTGAGCCTTTTATTTGATTTATACATGTTAGCTTTACCATCAAATTTCCTCAGCCATTTGAGAGTCTAACCAACTAAAGAGAGAGAGAGTTGGGAGGAAAGCTTGATTTCATCTTGTTTTGGCTTGGAGATTAAGAGAGTTGAAGGAAATTTGCATAAGTGAGCTTCTACGTTTGAAATTGGAGACCTAAGGTAGGACATTTACCTTCTTGTTTGTGAATTCAAGTTAGTTCTTGCATGGTTCATGGCAGATAGGAGCCTAAGGTCATAAATTGGTCTTAAATTGTTGAATTGGAGTTTGAATCATGCATGCATGTACATATTCTTGCATTTTGAAGTTGGTTTTCATGAAATCTTGCATGCAAGTTTACATTCTTGTTCTAGTCCATGAGTTCATCATGGTTTTGAGTTTAATCTTGCTTTGGATCATGTTTTGAGGCATTAGAATTCACTAGAATTCATGCATGTCATATGTTCTTCATGTTCATGAAAACTTCTTTGAAATTGTGTTTAATTGAACTACCTTTGAGCTTTGATTTCTCAAATTGATCTTTGAAACATGTCATATTATGAGTTTACAGAAGTTTTCCAGAAATTTAGTCCAAGAGGATCGAAATTGATGCATTTAAAGTTGGTTTTGAGCTTGAGGTTCAAATCTGGAAATTCCAGATAGCATACACACTGAGTTCATGCAATCCGCTTGAGCGGTAAATGCGTGTATCCAGTACTTTGCATGTGTTTACAGTCCGCTCGAGCAGGGGAATGCACGCTCGAGCGAGGACTTGTGTCTCACGCTCGAGCGGAGGTCAAGCGCCCATCGAGCGTAAATTTCGTTCATCTAGTACTTTTACAGTCCGCTCGAGCGGGGAATCCACGCTCGAGCAGAGCCCTTTTGTCTGCATGTCCGCTCGAGCGGGGAAACCCACGCTCGAGCGGGACCTTGTTTCGACAAAATTTTGAAAAGTGTTTTTAAATGCATCTTTGCATCCTCATTCCATCCTAAGTATTCTTAGGTTTAGTTTAAGGCATCTTAATGAGGATATTGATGTAGAACCACACCGAGGCAAATTAGAGATTAAGTTATTATTTCCTAACTATGTAGCTTAGTGTGTGTTTGTTCTGTAACTGTGTAGGGTTGACATCCAAGGATGCTCTAGCTGCTTATAGCCCAGTGCTCTGTGAGTAACAATGTTGTAAAGATATGTTCAATTGAGATTATTTTCTGAACAAATGACTATACTACTTTATGAAACGACACTGTTTACTGAATGAATGTTTGTCCTATTTGCGAACTGTATTTGTGGCATCCATAGCAATTTACTGTTACTGAACTGTTACTGTTACTATTACAGAGATCTCTGTCGATTCCCATGTTTGGAACCACTACTGTTTACTGATGTGATGGCCATCAACTGAATGTTCGGTCTGTTAAGACTTACTGTACTGTTTTGCTATTGGATGTACCACATATGACTATTATAGTTTCTGAATGACTGTTATGGCATGAATTATGAGCCACAAACTGAATGACTGATATACTGATAAATGACTATTTTCAATACTGAAAGGACATTCATTCTTAACCTCTTTACGCATATGTTATTCACTGGGCTTTAGGTCACTGTTTATATATATATGTAGGTGTCCAGGCACCGGATCGGAGCTAAGGGCGTGGGGTTTAAACTCCCTTTTTTGTCAAGCCAACCAACGTGCCTCACTGCGAGGTTCCAAGTGCTACCAAGCTAAGGCTGCTTCGAGGTGTTTTACATTCCCCTTTTTCTGTCTCTGTTTTGTATAGACTGTTACTGTACTGTTAGGGTAGGGATTTGGTCCCTAACCTGAATACCTATATATGATGTATGTATATATTGTTATGGTTTGAATGTGTATATGTTTAAAAAGTCTTTTTGCATACAAACTGTCACAGCTCATTGGGCATCTTTTATTATTGTTTTGGCTTCCGCCAGCCCCTGTACTCTGTATTACTGTTTTACTGTTAAGCAGGCCTTCAGTAATCTCGGATTACTGGCCAGTTACGGTACTAAACCCATAGGGGCGGGTTTGGGTCGTGACACTAAGGATGCCACGAATAACTTTCAGAATTTTGGACAATCATTCATTCATTAAAAACATAACATTTCAAAAACTAATCATTACTTGTCATAGCATTCAGAAAATATTTAACGATGAACATAACTTTACAAAGTTATTACTCACAAATAACTGGTAACTCCGAATAGACGGCGAAGTGGGCAATTCACCTATCATGAGACGCGTGACCTACATAACATGGTAGATTCATACATTGAATACACACGCTCGGATTGTACATAACTTATTTCATTTGTTCTTAGTGTGTTTCTAGTTTTTAACCTCATATGGGGTCTTAAACATAGCCTAAGGAGTGCCTAGGATAGAATGAGGATGCTAGAATGTACTTAAAAACATTTTTCAAAACTTGCTGAAAACAGGGTCCACGCTCGAGCGTGGATTTCCTCGCTCGAGCGGACATGCAAAAAGTGAGGCTTCGCTCGGGCGTGACTTCCCTCGCTCGAGCGGACTGTAAACTTTGAAAAAGTACTGGTTGCTTGATTTTCACACTCGACGGACGCTCGATCCCCGCTCAAGCGTGAGACTCAGACCCTCGCTCGAGCGTGGATTCTGTCGCTCGAGCGTGCTGCAAAACATATGAACTTCTGGATACATGCATTTCATGCTCGAGCGGGCATCAGGTTGCTCAAGTGGAAGTGTACGCATTCAGAGTTCTTGCTCAAGCGTGGATTCAAATTCTGGAATTTCCAGATTTGATCTTCAAGCTCAAGACTCAACCTTAAGGCATCCAAACTCGATTTTTCTAGACTAAAACTTGAGAAAACACTTAGCAACTCATAAAACATCATGAATTAAGGATCATTTCAAGAAATAATAGCCCAATAACTTGCCAATTATGCAAAAATCCAACTTAAAATTCATGAATGATTCTTGAACAAGGCATGCATGATTTCCTTTGAACTCAATCTTTTCAAAACATGATCAAATGAAATATTCAACTCAAAAACATGGTGAATTCTTAGATTACAACCAAGATATGAACATGCATGTGACATTTTTCATGAAAGGAACCTCAAAACTTCATGATATGGACATGCATGCATGGAATGACTCACAATTCCCAAGTTCTAACTCAATTCTTGTATAAATCAACATAATTCTCTTGAGTTCATGCATTATAGTCTAGATTTCAAGGTTTAAGGATAAAATTCTTGCCTAGAGGCTTGAGTTCTTAAGTGTTAAAGTTATAACTTCTTAAATTCTCTGCAATTCCTCTAATTCTTGCTAGCTTGCCTTCAAATTGACTCCAATATCCCCCCCTTCTCTCACTCTCTCACGTTTTGTGTGTGTATAGGCTCAAGAGTGTGTTGAATGAAGAAAGAAAACATGAGTGGGGGCTATAGGTGCCTTATATAGGCTTGTCCATTGATAGTTAATTAAGGCTAATCACATGGGCATCAAATTAATCTGTTTAAATCGTTCTGAATCGAATTTCAATTAAACCTACCATAAAATTTTAAAAATTCTAATTAGCACATAAATCAAATCAATTTCTGAATCGGATGCCGATAAGGCCTTCAATTCGCAAACCGAAATGAAAACCAGAACAGATCTTTCTACGCTAAACAGATATAAACACAAAATAATACCATGCACATGTAATTAACTCAGGATTTCTTCTTAATTACTTGTTAGGCACACTTAAGCATGAATTAACGTCAATTATGGGTCGGGGTTGCTACAACATCCCACAATTTGGAAAAATGTTGTCAAATGACTATGTTTTTAGAAATACGATATTGCCATTTGAACATCCAAGGGACTTTGTATTTGGACATAAAAAGAAGCAATATAGGAAATTGACTCTTATGTTGACTGATTAGGTAAACTGAAGAAAAATAGTTGACTTGATCCATGAGGATGGAAGGGAGGAGTTCTGGGATAATACCAAGTTGAGACCATCATCTCAGAAACCAAAAAAGGAATTCTAACTTGAATTTATGATTAAAAGAGAAAAACTAAGAATGACTAAAAGACTCATTTTGATGCAAGAGGACTTTAAACCATGCATCAATGTAATCATAATAACTATATTGGATCGGATGATTAGGGAGTTCTCATAATAGAAAGGGATGACCCCACTCATCAAGAGATGCAAAACTTTGAATATACAAAGAATGGTAAATGATTTTACTGGTATTGACTCGATCATAAATGGGTTTAATGACAACGGGCTGGTGATGGTAAAGAATATCTTTGTAAAAAGAAATTGACTTGTTTGGATGGGAATGAGTAAAATGCCATCTAGAAGGGAAATATGATTTGACTAAATCAATGGGGTTATGGATATTTTTGTGGACTGATTCTTTGTAGAAGAGGTTAGATGAACAAGGTTTAAGAACATAATCTGTTCTTGGTGTTGACCTATATAGATAATTTGGAGGCATGATTTGCATTGACTGAAAAGAAAATGGGCCAGTTGCAAGAGCAGAAGTGTAACTAAGTTTAGGAATAATACCAAGAATTTGGTATCTATTTACTAGGTCAACTGGTGGTGTTGCAATTGCTTGACACGATGGTATTATGGCAAGTGGTTTAGGAAGAGGCTTCTAACTTGATATTTGCAAGGAGAAAAATGGAGATTAGCATCCACCGAGGATATCTAATCTGGCAAGATATATAAAACATCTATAATGACCTATCAATGAAAATCATCATTGAATATTGGGGTAATTAACTTTAGTACTAATTTTTTACTCAAGTTCTTAAATCATGCGATGATAACAGTTGACTTGTAATCTATGAGTAAAGTAGTAAGGAATAGGTATTTTTACTAAAAGTTTTTAAAGTTCAAAAACTTTTAGAAAATCCTTATAGAAGGGTATTTGGCGCCAATTAAATTTTGTGAGAGTCAGTACTCCTCTTATTAATGTTGTTGTAAAAAATAAATCTATTGTTTTTCTTTGTTTACAAGCTCTCTTTAAGATATTATATATTGAATTTTATCTGTTGTCTATATCTAAAATTAATTTTTTTTAAATGGCATACTTTCTCGTTGACAAATTTCCTATATTCTAAAATTTGATTAGCAAAAGACATAATAATGACAACTGCATGTTTTATTATTAGTACAGAAGTCTCATATACATGCATAACTTCTTTAATAATCAAGTTTAAAATATGAGCACAACAAAAAATATGAGATAAATTACCATCAACACGTGATTGTAAAGTTGATTTCAAATGGATTACAGCCTGATTGTAATATGTTGTATTATCTAAACTAATAGTAAATATTTTATTTTACAAAGCCCACTCATATAATACATTTCTTATTTTTATCCTAAATGAATGATCAGTGTAAAGATATTCAACTAATCTAAATGAAATGATTCTTTTATTTAATTTTGGGTAAATTACACTAACACCCCCTGAGATTTATGTTTATTACAGTTCCCCCCTCACCTTTTGGAAATTACATCTCCCCTCCTAAGGTTTAAAGTTTCATTACAGATTCTGTCCTGAGCAATTTAATTTTTTTAAATACCAATTTTGCCCTCACTAGGTAAATTACATTGACACCCCTCACATTTTAGAAATTACAATCCCCTCCCTAATGTTTAAAGTAGCATTACCAATTGTCCCCTCGGTTAGTATTAGTTGGAAAAAAAAATTAATTGGGAAAAAAATTATTTGAAAAAAAAATTGTTAGTAAAATTTTTAAATTTTTGTTTAAAAATCAACGTAAACTCATGTTTTGAATTTATGTTTTTTTCTCAAATTTACAAACTCAGACAACTATTTATAAACCAAAAAAATTATCAAATAAGTTTTTATGACAGTTTTTAAAATTTTTGTAAATATAAATTGAAAACTGAAAACGAAATGGTTACCAAACAGGCCTCAGATAGTAAAAATGTCGTAAAATTAACAAATAATTAAATAATTTACCAACATAATAAATGACTTATCAAAAGATTCTTAAGTTATGTATGGTTTGATTTTTAGAAAAAAAAATTAAAAATTAAAAATTAATTTGGTTAGGAAATAAAAATAAAAAATAATTATCATTTAAGGATAAAAATAATTATCATTTTAACTTTTGGGCAGGTTATATACATACATATGGCTGTTTCAATTTAATTTGTAAAAAATTATTTCTAATCACTCGAAAGATAAAAATTATATAAAAATGATAATTATTTTTTTA
>NW_021027062.1:691855-714653 GCF_004153795.1 Camellia sinensis
GACACATCTGTCGATGACATAATACCGTTCGGAATTTGCACTCATATGGAATAATATTCATAGAAAATATAAGGTCTGGTGGGAAATCAATCATAATCAGGATTGGTGAGACACAAAATAGTAAACAAGAAAGATAAATGAATTAAACAAATCACACATACACACAAAGAACACAATGATTTACATGATTCACCGGAGAATAAGGCTACTGTTATGGTTTTTACTATGATCAGAAAACAATACAACTCTCTTACACAAAAGAGGCATCTCCTTCATCTATTTATAAGTATAAAATTAGGGCAATATGGAATCAATAGGAAATTACCAAAGTAGCCAAGAAATTACCCCCTTGCACCTCCTTCCCTTCGAGGGAGGCCCCTAACCCCATTGGACTCAGGGCCTAGTGAACAGTACTTATCAGGATTTATAGACCTAACAAGGTCAAGAGAGAACATTGTGGATTCGTTGACTAAAGGGCTAGCTAGAGAGCAAGTGTACAATTTATCGAGGGGAATGGTATTAAAGTCTGCTAATTAAAAGTCGCCATAATGGTAACCCAACATAGCTGACTGGAGATCCTAAAATCTAGGTTCAAAGGGAAAATCAAATTATAAATGACTTCCTGTATCATTAAGGAGATTCTCTCATGTTCATTTTTATGATAAGAAGAGTTAAACATGCAAAGTTAGTAGGATAAGCTTTTCTTTTAATGATTACTTATGTATTGCACATCCAAGTGGAATATAGTAGGATACTCTTATCAAGAAGTCACTTCTATGAGTGTGAACTGGGTTGGTTCTATAAGAATTGAGAAGGCTAAATTCTCTAGAGCACTCATGAATTACCAAGTGTTGTTCAAAGCCAAAATGAACACAATTGTGAGAAACAAACTATGTTTGGAGATACTCTGTGTCTAGTCTATTGTCATGGCTTACACCAACAGCTGAACAATTCAAGGCATCACATCCACTAAGTAGCCAGCAAGTTCGATAGGCTTTCACTAGGGAAAGTTCAAAGCTAAAAGGTACCTATCTCAATGTAGCGTATTTTCTTTATGTATCCACTTTATTTGCATGTTGTTGCATGTTCTTTGAGTAAAATATAGATGGGTCCCAGTTACTATTTTGTAGGTTTGAGTGGTGATGTGTTTTATACCTTTTGGTGATTAATGTCATGCAATTGGTTCGAAAAAACCATTTACAAGTGAATTGGAAATCAACTCCAAAGCGAGCTTCGTGGAAATGGAGTTTTGATGGGTTTTCTACACATTGGTGATATAGGCTTGTGCCACATAGGAAAGACATGGAAACTTATATGTGTATATAAGATTCAACTTTGAGATTTGGGTTTTGACCCTTAGGGCATGTAAGTTTTGTAAGGAGGAGAGTTATGGACAAAGTGGGCTTGGATCCAAATTACCAAACACACATGTGCACACCAAATCGAGCTGTGCCGAGCACAGATATGGGTGTGTGGTGCAGGTTGTGGGCTTATGGGTCAGGTTGATCTATATTATATTTTTTGGACAAAAAAATTGAATTTTTTCAAAATTTTTTGCGTAAATTTCAAATTTGTTTGTGCCAAAATTTGAATTCAAATTTGAATTTTGAATTTTTCAATCGTCTCGTTTTTGAACGGCTACGTTTTCTTGTCATGTCTTTTTGGCCAACTCTGAACATCCACCAAGGCACCTTGGGGGCTATAAATAGCTTTCCCATTCTAGCAATCCATTCCATTCCATTTTCGAATTTCTCCTTCTTTTCTTCTTCACTCTCTTTTGCTTCTACATATTCTGCAAGTTAGAGATTTGGAACTTCTCTTAGAAGAGAGAGTTATAACACTGGGTATGATTTGTCGGGCTTGAAGTTGTAGTACTGCAACTTTGAGTATAATCGTTGTATCTTGAGAAGTAGACACCAATAAAACTCAAAGCACCTGAGTGGGAGCGAAATCTGCTTCAAGAAAATTGTGTCCAACACAAGTCTCGACATTAATTTTTGAAAGCTTTTAATTTAGAAGAAAATAATTTATATAATTATTTTTCTGAATTATTTTATTTTATTGTTTATTTAATTTATACATTTAATTTACACACATTTTAAATTAAATAAACAATAAAATAAAATTGTCAATTTATTGTTTATTAATGATTTCTTTTATTAAATTGACAATTTTATCTTTAAAATTAAGTAATAATATTTTTAATTACCATTATTTAAAATAAGATTAAAAATTAAATGTGTTACAATTAAAAAGGACGAAAATAATGGGGTATTTTGGGAAGATGGTAAAAAGTGACTCTTTGACTTTTAATTAAGTTTTTAGCTTTTTTAGACAAGCGATTTGGGAAATTGATAAAAAAGTTACTTTCCACTTTTTTAATTAATATTTGTTTATGATATCAAATTATAATAAAATGACCAAACTATCCTTATTCAATTTAAAATATTTATAATTTTATCTATATAACATATCTTGACCCATGAGAGATAGAATTGTAATTTTACCAGTGACTAAAAACCAACTTTTCAAATGAAAAAAATATAAAAAAGTCAACTTTTGACTTTTGCTACAAACCTAAAAAAGTGAAAAAAAAAAAAAAACTTCTAACTTTTATTACAAATTAAAAAAAGTGACTAAAAATCAAGGACCCAAAATAGGCCGATATAACCTTAACCACTAGTCCTAAAAATAAAAAATAAAAATAGGGGACTGGAAAGAATTTTCTTACAGCCCATTTCATCGTACCAAACCTGCTCTGAGAGAGTCTTCCACTTTTCATAGTTGGGCGTGTCTGATCAAGAACCAGAGAGGTTTTAGCTACGAGCCCCAGACCGAGAAACGAAGAAACTAGGTTTTTTCGAACAATTTGGAATCCATCGATCGAACAAAGATACGAAAGAAATGGAAAATGCTTCATCAGGTTCATTATCATCATTAACAGGCAAAAAACGTCAAAGAGAGGAAGAGACTGTATCAGGAGGCAGCGAAGAACATGACCACTCTGATCAATCCCTTTCACTCGGTCTATGCTTTCTCTCTCTCTCCCTCTCTCTCTCTCTCTCTCTCAATTGCTGTACAATGCTTTTTTTTTTTCAATTTGAATTGTTGATTAACAAAGAGAGTTTTATCTATACGCAGAAGATAATTTGACTTTTAGCGATACTTTGGTCGCTCTTCGCATAATGCGTGCTCAATTTCCTCATCTCGATAAGGTTTGGCTTTCATGTATTTTTTAATTTTAATTTTATTGTTTCTTGCCCATGATTACACACACGAATGCACTACATATGTAACATACATTTATTTTTATGTTTTCATATATGCAATGATGCAATTTGCAAAAAACTCATGTCTTGTAATAAGAATATGAATTTGCTTCTGTCCATATAGGAAGTTGTTTTTGAAATTGGTGTTTTCTGCTCTGAGTGCGTGTGCGTGTGAGTTTATGAAACTGAATCTGTTATTTGTGGGCCAAAATTGGTAACGAAAATAGCGGAGTTCACACCAACTTGGGTGCTCACATTTTGTATAAAAGAATAGATTTTTAGAAAGAAAAGTTGAATAAGTTTATGTAAATATGTATATTACATTGTACCCTACTAGTTACCTTTGGAATTTTTTTTTATATGCTGAAAGTATGGACCAACTTTCTATTAGTTTTACTTCTTGCTAAAATGCTGGTGGCCACATTGGCATAATCAAGAAATTGTTGTAATTGTTGGCTGTCAAAAATGTTTAGCCAACGGCATGCTGGTTGAGAAGTATAATGATTTGACCCCAAGAGACTTTGCTGACAAGGGGTTATCGTCCAAATTTGAGGATTTTATTTTTATTGGTTTGGAAATAAATTAGAAAAATACTTGAAATTCTTTATGTTTTCCCCGTCACTGTGTTTGTCTATCTCTAAGGTTCGTTTGGGAAGTGGATTGACTTTTTGGTTTTTTTGGCTATTTTAGCCCAGGGCTAAAAAGCCTGATTTGGGAAGGGCTTTTGGTTTTTTTTGGCTTTTTTGACTTTTTTGTGAAAGAAAGAATGTAATGATTATGGGTTGGATGTGATGTTTTATCTCTTTGGGCTAAAAATCCTATTTTGTTTTTTGTGACTAAAATAGTCAAAAAAGGCCCCAAGTTGGGCTTCCCAAACGAAGCCTAAATGTGTATGGAGATTTTCATGCTTTTCATTGTTTCTCATATTCATTATGTGTCAGATTAACATATTTTAGGGATTCAAGTTGTTCAGATTTGTGTCAGTTGCGAGAATCTTCTGATGTCATTTTGTTTGTATGAGATCATATGTATTCTTATTATTTTAATTCATATTCATATACTTCTTGGCTTTCCCGTTGGCCTGTTGGCGTCATTACTTTGCTGCATAATACTTCTTTTTCATTGTTACGATTCATTTATTTGTAATCACTGGATTTGTACAGAAACCATTGATCATGTTTACTACTTTTAATCTTTGTACTTGTGATTATTTAAACTCGATTATTATCCTTTATTTGGAAATATGTAAAAAGGCGTGGAAAATCAGATAGAGCTTTGTGGTAGACTAGTACATCTTTTTGGCTAGTGCTAGAACCCCCCGCTTTTTTTTTTCATTGTTTATTGGCATTGTATCTGAAGTCTCAACTTGTTCTCAAACGACTAAATTCTTGAATGTTCTCAAATTCACAATTATCCAATTTTTCATGAAATTGAAGAAACCTATTCTGTTCAATATATTTCAGTATTTCTGATTGAAATTCATATACAGTAATACTCATGGTATGATGGCTCATTCTCCATCCTTTTTTATTTGTATCATGCACCACTGGTCTTAATGTAACCCTGAATGTGAATGTGATTGAAATTATTGTTGATTGATTCTTTGTTCTTTGAGGCTGGCTCATGCACTCCCAAGACATTTTGTGGCTGGTGCAACACAAGTGAGAGAATCCTTTTTTCTCTACAAATGTTGATTATTACTTAAGCTAATTTAGTGCTTGCTTTTTTGGTTTAGCTTGTTTGACCTTGGAAAATTCCTCAATCCTTGCCATGATGTTAAATTAACATGTGGAGTCCTTGTTTCTATGTTATTTTTCTAAACTGATGTTAATTTATCCTCAATGCAGATCTTTCATTTTTTTAATATGTTATGTTTTCAGGTCTCAATTCAGCCTTTTATTTTGCGGTCACAATTATATAGCAGCATAAAGGATAGAACACAAGTGGATAGGGAGCTAGAGGTATGTGATGATGTGACCATGACACTGAGGAATTTTTACTAATGACAAGCTAACTCTTATATGCTATGTTTTTTCCTCTGAAGTTTCAATAAGATGTACAAATACAATACCTAAAGAATGCAAAGTTGTCATAATCAGGTTAAAACACGTTTTCTGCAAGATATCTTATCTTATAGTCATGAGATTTATGCTTGATGAAACTTTTTTGAGGTTTTTATGACTTATTTGCTCAGAAAAAAATCACATGTTTACAAAGTCTCAAGTCAGATTCACTCCAAATCTCATTTTATGATTTTAATAACTTGGCATTAGAAATGCACATGAATGGAGAAGTGAAGAACAATGGGGTAGGATTTATGTAGGTGATTTAAATATTAGGATGAAGCTTCATTGAATTGTATATGTGCAGATGCCTGCTCTATACTTCTTTGCTGGAAATTTACTCAAGCTGATAATTTTTGCAAATTCCCCCCTACATTGATGGCAGTGTTTTGAAAGGCGAGCTTGGGCACTCGTCTGAGTATGATTCGAGGCCAGGCGAGGTGAGGCGCCATTGTAACGCCTTGACTGCTCAAGGCATGGTGTTTTGGATGAGAGACGAGGCTTAGTCGACAACCACTTTGATTTTATTTTTGTAATTTTTCATTTGGGCCGTTGAAAGAGATGTATCAAACATCTATCTATGTGTTTCTCACAGCCCTAATGACCCTAAATTCCTTCGACATATATTGGTGAAAGAAACAAAATGAAAGCTTCAACTCCTCTGTTCTTCTACAAAGCAAAGGAAAGCTTTGTGTTGCAGGCTCGCATTGTTGCCGCAAGTCAGCATTCGATTCTTCTTCTTTTTCTTCTCTCTACTTCTTCAACTCCTTCTCCTCTTCTTTTTCTTTTTCTTTTCTATTCTGTTTGCTTGATGTTGAAGATGATTTTTAGAGCCAAAAAATTGTATTTGTCTTTTATTAGATGACCTGTGTTTTTGTTGGATTTTGATATTTGGGATGCTGGATTGGTTAGACGTTTAATGTTTTTGATGAATATTTTAGTATTTATGATGTTTGATTTGTTGGATGTTTTGTGTCGTTTATGAATATTTAGTATTTGGAATGTTAGATGCATGATGGTTCTTAGAAATATTAAAATGTGTCTACTATTTATTTTTTTAAAAAAATGTCCTTTATGTTCACCTCGATTTGATGAAGCCCTCGCCTCGCCGCCTCATTTTTAGTCGTTAGGAGGCCTTGTCGCCTCGGTTCACTTTTCGCCTTAAAAAACATTGGTTGATGGTATAAATGGTTTTTATGTTTTCAACTCCTTTGCTGGATCATCATTTTGGTTTCATGGAGTTTTTATGATTGGCAGAAGCCATCTCATGATTTTTTTTTCTAATCCATTTTTGGGGCAGTCATTGAGGAGGGAGAGAGTTCTGCGTGTTTTCAAATTAAACACTGGACAAGATGATCATGCCATAATGTTTGTGGATGACTATTTGAATCAGGTTGGTTTGCTTTTGTTTTCCTTTGATGTCAATTGGGTTCAAATGGTCAATTGTATCTAAATTGAGGTCACCGTTTGTTGACAAAGTGTATCTTGAGTACGATTTCAATTTTAACATCATGAAGTTTGATCAATAAATATGCACTTGTGTAGGTTATTGTGGTTGTTTATTCAGATATTTTAGGTATTTAGGCTATCTGGTTTTTTATGATTGTGGTTTGCATAGTTTATTATGTAGGGTAAATTGCATGGACCTCCCCTGAGATTTGCAATACAAGCAAGGATACTCTCCCATGTTTTAAAAGTGAGCAAAATATTGTTTGTTATAGTAAATAAAGGGCAATTTGGTTTTTTTATAATGAAAAAAAAATAATAATTAAAGAGGCAAAGAATCATTGTGATGTAGGACAAGTAGGAATTACTTTTCCACAAGTAGTGAGCCCGGGTTAAGTATATTGGCAGCAACAACAATAGGTTTATAGGGCTGAATTTAGTGGGTTTTTGTGGCTGCAAAAGTACTTAGAAAATAGAAACTTAAGGGGGGTTTGAATAAGGGTAGGGTTTTGGGAATGGAAACACAAGTGTTTAGGGGCTGTTGGGTGGCTGTTCTAAGCACTGTGAACAGTGACGTGAATTGTTGGATAGAAGAAAAGAGAGAGAGAGAGAGAGGGAGAGAGAATGATGTGCTTCTCCCTCACAATGGATAGGCCAATCACACAAACACAATCGCAAATTTACATAATATTAACTCTTTTCTTAATCATTGAGATTACACATATATTTATAGGATAAAGACTCTTCTAGTTCTATAAGGACTATAACTCAAATTTAGAAGCTAAAAATATTTAGCAACTACTAATATTCTAGACCAATTATGACTTCTAATTCTACTTCAATTATAATAGGAAACTTTAACTTTTACCACTAAGATTATTTTAGACATAATAAAACCCATATATAAAAGCACTGTGAACAGTGACGTGAATTGTTGGATAGAAGAAAAGAGAGAGAGAGAGAGAGGGAGAGAGAATGATGTGCTTCTCCCTCACAATGGATAGGCCAATCACACAAACACAATCGCAAATTTACATAATATTAACTCTTTTCTTGAATCATTGAGATTACACATATATTTATAGGATAAAGACTCTTCTAGTTCTATAAGGACTATAACTCAAATTTAGAAGCTAAAAATATTTAACAACTACTAATATTCTGGACCAATTATGACTTCTAATTCTACTTCAATTATAATAGAAAACTTTAATGACTTTTAATTTTATTTCAATATCAAAACAGAAAATTTGGACTTTTGACCACTAAGATTACATAATAAAACCCATATATAATGACCCATTTAATAACTTGACACAATATAAAACCCATGGGTGACCCTACAACCCATGTCCAACAAAACTGAAGTTACCATAATACCCTTAATTACTAAAAACACTACCACAGACACTTTTCTTTGAACCAAAAAGGCTTCTTGACGATCATAGAACCCTTAGACTTTGTGTCGGGCTTCCATAGCCTATCATACTTGTTTAACCATGCAATAGATGTTGCATCACATTGTCTGAGAATCATGCTCCTCTCTCTCTCTCTCTCTCTCTCTCTGCCACTTATACTTTTTGGATCTCTCATTTTTTTTCTATATTCAACTCTTTTCTGGTAGTTGGTTCTGTCTCCCCATCAGATTTGCTCCCTCTTTTACACTTTCTCGCTCTACACCCACCAACAAAATTGCTGCCCTGTCCTTTTTTTATCCTAAATTGACACCGGCATTCGCTACATCCTTTGCCGCTGTCGCCCCTGAAGGTGCATGTTTCCTTGGGGGCACAAAACCCATTACTCCAACAGTTTTGTTAGCACCCTCTCTTTCTGACTAAGCACTTATTTCAGTATATACTGAAGCTATTTTGTTGTTAGAAAATGTGGATGTTGTTAGATAAGCTATGGAAAGTTGGAAACAGTTTAGGCTTAATAAACTTAAAATGATGATGACGTGTGTTGTAGAGCAATTGGTAGTCCAAAACGATGTGATCTATGTAGCGAGAATAAATTTCATTTTGACTTCACTCAAGGTCATTTTGGTCTTTTACTGTGTTTTAGGGTAAAAATGACAAAACATCAATTAGTTATTCCAATTAAGGGTAAAGGGGTCATTTAATTCTGTCAGTGCAGTCAACAAGTATCATTCACAAACGGCAGGGGAGGTCCTTGTTGCCTATTTTTGAAACAAGGGGAGTCTTTCTTCTTTTTTTTTTTTTTGGATAAATACAAGGGTTTTTGTATCGCAAAATCTCAAGGCAGGTCAGCACAATTTACCTTTATTATGTACTATATTTGTTCATATGCAGATGTGTTTTCTGTTCAAGGTAATGAAAGTTTATTAACAATATTTCTTGCATTTTAGGTTGAACATGTTGTGAAGAGAATGGAAGCAAAGAAGCATGATGATGTTGCAGTTTTTGAGTGGTTCAAAATGCATGTTATGCATTCCAAGCTAGAACCAAGTATTGGACACGAGGAGCTCGTGAGTAATTGAGATTTAAACTAACTTCATTTCATATATGCAACTTTTTTAAATCCATTTTTAGTTCATGCAGTAAATACTAAGATAGAATAAACTCCTGTGTATATACATTTTTGTATACACATTTGTATGTTTTTGTCACATTATCGATTGTGTTATTTTTTTACACCGCTAACATGGTCTGCTTTTTTTTTTCTTCTGACGGGGCAATGTTTTTGTGAGCTGATATAAGGGACCAAAGTTATCATAGTCAATATTTATTCATTCAACAGATGTTAAACAATATGTTATCTGAGTATGCCCCTTTCTGATATGGGCCTCATCATTATTTCCTTTAGTGCTGATAGTTTATAGCATTCCTATTGCTTATGTGGCTTATGTGCTGTGTCATTTGTCTTAAGGATGTATAAGTTTTCTGGAAAGTGGAAATAGTTACATATCATGTAGCATTAACACCATTCGTCATTTTAAATTTACTTATCCTTCTTTTTAGGTTCAATTTAGCAACTTTAAGTTACGATAGCTTTATATACTGTCAAGTAATAGAATGTAATTCTGCAGTGTGGTTAATCCTGGGTAACTGAAATTGAATGTAATTTGACAACAATGCGTAGTAGTTCTTGGAGGTGGGTAACTTGACTGATTATTGGCACAATGTAACAGGTATGGTTAATTCTAGGTAAATGAAAATGCACCTTGGGTTATTTACCATGAACCATCCTAAAAGAATCGTTTTTTGCGTACATTAAGAATGATGTTTTTTTGCGTAATCTATGCTTTTAATACACAGAAGTGTGGAGCATTTGATAACCTTCAAGAGTGGGTCAATTAGGAGTCAAATAGATTACTTTCTAGTAAGAAAATGGGACCGTCTACAATGCAGCGACTGTAAGGTGATTCTTGGAGAGAGCTTGACGTCTCAATATAGTGTTTTGGTACTAAATTTATGCTTTAAAGGGTGATACCAAGCTCAGAAAGATAGTGGGCGTCGCATGACTAGATGATGGGACCTAAAAGGGGATAAACTAGACACATTTAAGAATAGAATGGATAAAGAAGGTACTTGGGACTTGAAAGATGATGTTAACACTAAGTGGAACTCGATGGCCAATTGTATGAAGATAATCTCAAGGGAAGTTTTTGGAGAGCCGAAAGGAAAAGGACCCAACTTTAGGGAAATTTGGTGGTGGAGGGAGGAGGTCCAAACGGTAATAAAGACGAAAAAAAAGAGAGATTTAAAAAATAGCGGAGTGATAGAACTGAGAAAAACCTTAAGCATTACAAATTGGCCAATAAGGAGGTCAAAAAAATAGTGAGAGAGATTAAGTTCAAAGCCTATGATGACTTATATACTAGACTAGATACAAACTTACTAAGATAAGAGAGAGGAAAATATGAGATTTTAATTAGGTTAAGTGTATGAAGGGTAAGGACTCTAAGGTGTTGGTGAAGGATGAAGAGATTAATGAGAGGTGGAAGAACTATTTTGAGAAGTTGTTATATGAGGAACAAGGATGTAGGTCAAAAGGGGAGGGAGTAGGCAATAATAAGGAAAACCAAGACTATAGGTTCTATCATAGGATTAGGGACTTTAAAGTAGAGTTTGCACTTAAGAAGATGAAATTGAATAAGGCTTTATGACCCGATAATATACCTATTGAAGCGTGCAAATGTTTGGGTAAGAAGGGGGGTTGTTTGGTTGACTAGGTTATTTAGAAAGATTTTGTTGGCTAGGAAAATGCTAGAGGAGTGGAGAAAGAGTATTTTAGTGTCAATATATAAGAATAAAGGAGATGTCTAGAATTGCAATAATTATAGAGGAATCAAGTTAATATGTCATGCAATGAAAGTGTGGGAGAGAGTGATGAAACGTTGATTACGAGATATAATAGATGCGTCAGAGAATTAATTTGGGTTTATGCCTGGTAGGTCAATAATGGAAGTGATCTATCTTTTGAGGAGAGTAATAAAAAAATATAAAGAAAAGAAAGAGACATTCATGTGGTTTTTATCGATCTTGAGAAAACATATGATAGAGTGTTTCATGATATAATCTGGTGGGTGTTTGAGAAGAAAGGGATGACAAAAAATTACATTGATGTGATTAGGGATATGTACAAATGTGTGGTGACCACTATTAGATTGCCTGTAGGAGAGAGGAGTAAATTTTCAATTACTGTAGGGTTATACTAAGGATCAACTTTAAGTCTTTAACTTTTGCTTTACTTATGGATGAGTTGACGCGCAATACTCAGGATGATATGCCATGGTGTATGCTTTTTGTAGATGATATCGTGTTAGTGGATGAGACTAGAGAAGGAGTTAACACTAAGTTGGAGATTTGGAGAAAAGTACTTGTATCTGAAGGATTTAGGATAAGCAAAACTAAGACAGAGTATATGGAATGTAATTTTAGTAACAGTCACAATGGAAGCAGAGGAGAAGTGAAGATTGAGAATTAAAAACTACCTAAGAGTGACCATGTTCGTTATGTAGGATCGATTATCACAATGACTGGGGAGGTTGGAGTGAATGTGATCCACAAAATTAAGGCAGGGTGGCTTAAGTGGAGAAGTGTGTCCGGAATACTGTGCGATAAACGAGTACCCATTAGACTAAAAGGAAAGTTCTATAGAACGGCTATTAGACTAACGATGTTGTATGGGACGGAATATTGGGCAACTAAGAAATAACATGTAGATAAGATGAGCGTTGCTGAGATAAGCA
The DNA here is from genome assembly GCF_004153795.1 of Camellia sinensis. NCBI lineage: Eukaryota > Viridiplantae > Streptophyta > Magnoliopsida > Ericales > Theaceae > Camellia > Camellia sinensis. The sequence continues at coordinate 703,846 of NW_021027062.1, forward strand.
TGCTAAGGTGGATGTGTGGCGAGACTAGAAAAGACAGAGTTAGGAATAATTATATTCGAGAATGGGCAAGAGTAATACTGACAGAAGATAAGTTGAGAGAGAATAGATTGAGATAGTTTTGTCATATACAACGGAGACCAACAGAGGCAGTAGTGAAGAGAGAGGATACAGTGACAGTAGTGTTAGGGGAAGGGATAGACCTAGATTGACGTGGACTAGTATAGTAAATAGAGATATGAATCTCCTTAATTTGACTAATGAAATGGCCTTAGATAGAGTTTAGTGGATAAGAAGGATTCATGCAGCTGATCCCATTTGATGGGACTTAAGGCTAGGCTTGGTTTGGTTTGGTTTGGTTTGGTTTGTTTTGTTCCTTAAAAGAATTTTCTTTTTAGCAAGTGCCTTCTTGATTGTTGCCATCCTATCCTGCAACTGTCCAAGCATTGCCATGCAATTTTGTTTGGACCTTTGTCACCTAAATTGTGTGCACTGTGCAGAGACTTGGAGCTTGAAATATTTTGCACTCTGCACTGCACTTACATATGCAGAATTTTTATTGGGCTGTTGAATCTGTTGATCTGGTTTATCAAGTTTATGTTGATAAGTTTTAATGTAATGCTTTGTGTTCTCTCTGCGTGGTAGTGTGCAAGTGGATGTATCTTGTTTATTGAAAGGTAGTTGTACTTTGCTTTAATCGCTGAATTTACATAATTACGGTTGCTGAACAGAAAGCTACTTTTAATTCTTTATGTGGTGTTGAAATTATATCGAGCATCCATTTCATGTGCTTCATAGTCTGCAGCTTTGATTTATTATTTTACTAATTTATTCATAGTTTGGCTACTCTTTGCTTCATTTTAGTGTTCACTTCTATCATCAGGGGGAAAGGTGAAAGATCAACACATCTCTCTCTTAATCAATGCTGGCCTCCTCGTAAGTATACTTGCAAAGTTGCAATTCTTATTTGTGAATTGAACAAGTGCAGTTGTTTGAATCATGTACGTAGTGCTGATGTGTATCTTGGCTGTTAATGTGTTGGAATCTAGTACCGTTACCAAGTGTTGGCATACGCCATTCCTAGTCGCAGCAATGTGGCAATACAAGTGCCTACAACATGGCTGTCCAAATTCCCCATAGGTTTTTTTTCAATTGCTAGATTGGAACACCTGAGAGCAGCTGCATTTAACATGTATGTAGGTAGGCTAGGCTCACTCCAAGCCAGTAGCAAGGTGTATGTGCCATAACATATGAATGCCTGCATGAGGTCAGGATGTAGGGAGATTTAAGAGCTGTTGGCCCTGCCCTGAAAAGGGGCTTGACGGAAGAGATCTTGTCTTGGATGGCCTGGAGAGAAGAGAAACATTTTATTTTGGGAACATTTGTTTCAATCAATAAATACTAGAAATTGATTCGATGTTCAGACACACTGGCATAGCTGTACCAGCTGGACCTGCAGGTTTGCAGCTTTAGGTGTTTATTGGCAGGCCTTGGGTCCAGACCTAACTGGCTGCTGTATCTTTTTGACCCTTATATGAGTATGATATTGTTAAGATTCTGTTCCCTCGAGTACTTCGAGCCGGTGAGCATGCCCCCTAGGTCTTGCCATACCTGCAGGCTGCACCTCTTTTCAGGCTCTCTTTACCACCCAAGTCTGAGCTTCTTGGATGCCACTCCATCTTATATATATTGCCTTCTTCAACCCTTTACAAGTATATTGATTAAACTAAGGGCAAATTTCACTTTACCCCTTTTTTGATTTGACCCATGTGCATGTAACCCCTGTTCATTTGGAAATAAACACGTTCTTTAATGGTTGGTGGACTAAAGTGCATCGTCAGGCCCATTAACGGCTTGAGCAAAAAGACTAAAATACCCTCGTATACAAGTAACCTCATTGTGCAAACCACAGATTTTTTTTGTCATTTTTTTGGGTGGCAAAATTCATTTTAACCCCCTGTGATTTCTTTACTTCATGTGCGATTTATCCCCTGACATTTGGAATGATTATAACCCTCTTATGTCTTGATCTTGTTTCACACTTGCTGTTAACTTGGAAAGAATGTGTGACAGTGCACTTCAATCCACAAACCACAAGGAGGTTACTTGATTATTTCTAAATGATTGGTGGTAATCCACACGTGGGCCAAACCATGAGGGGGTAAAGTGAAATTTGCTCTAGAAATATATCATGACACTTGGTTTGAGCTCTTGTTCATTGTAGTGCCAACATGTAGATGTGATTAAAAATGTTCTTTCTCATGATTGTGTTGGTAATGTATGGAAACCTGAAACTACTTATATTCAGTATTCATATATTAACTTTGGGCCAACCTTCTTGTGGACCACTAAATTTTTGGGTTATCTGGTAAATCTTTTGCAAGCAAGATACAATATTACAGAATCTTGCCTATACACCTGCCACATATTGCGATTTGATGTTGTGGAAGGCCTTATTATGAGATCTGAAAATGCCAACCCAATGTGATGAAATGTTTTTATTGTTATAGGGTTAATAACGACCCATAAACCTCTGCCTTTGGGCACGTGCATGCATATTACTCATCTTGCATGATTATATTCTACTATATGTGACCAAGAATAATTGGTTGAATTGCGTTGCGTCTCCAACATGGAAAAACACTATTAAACTTGATCTTCCTTTTGAAAATTTGCACCAATAATATTGCTTTTATAAATTAACCACTTCAGTGCTCTTCAGCACTGTCAATGTTTTGTGCCAGTCTGATATTTTCTGTTCACATATCATATTTTTGATGGTTCACTGTTGCTACCATTCTTTCTAATGCTCCTGTTTGCTTTTTAGACTCGACAACTTATTGATCCAAACATCTACTGGTTTGCAATTCCAAACATCGGTTCGGTACTCAAGGGCCTCTCTCAGGTAAATACTTGCTTGTGGATTTTTTATGCCTTACAAGGACCTATACACCGATGCCTCTGTCCTGTACAGATAGAAAGAGATTAATATGATTACCTTGTGCAAAGCAAATTGGCAGGAAACTCTTGCTACTAAATATTTTGATGTAAATGGTGAACATTATTTTTTTGGATCTGATACATAGTTCAAAGTAAATTGCGCTCAAATAGTCATACATCATCAGGTTGAGAAATGGCCAGTTATCTTCTTCCCACAAGAAATGGCTAGTTATTTTTCGTTAACCGAAGTTTATGCCTTTTTTGAGTGGTAATGGTCATTTTATTTGGGGACTATTATCTTTTTTTCTGTAAGTTGGGGGCTGGATTTCTGTTTTCAACTGCTTAATCTTTGTGGTGTTGTCAAATATTGGATTTAAACAATAAGCCAAGATGCTTCGACTTGAATGTAACGGAGTTTCCAATAGCTTAAATACTATTTGTTGACGGTCAATTTTACCATTGTTTGGGCATTTCAATGTGTCAAGGAGAAAAGCTTTTTAAAAGCATGGCAATGGGCATTGCTTTCTTGAGAATTTCGAAATGTCATGGGAATAATATTGCCCCATGTAATGATAGACTGTTTTTGTTGAAAATTAAAGAAAAAAATTATTAGGAAAGAAAAATGAAAAATAGAGCAGTTTTCCTAAGTAGTTCATGCTGGCCTGTCTGAATGTAGAATATGTTCTGTTTGATTTATTTTAACAAAAAAGGTAACAAGAAAAAATGGAAAATAAAAGGAGTTTCCGAAGCTCACTAGTTGCCGCCCCCTACTTGCTCATTTGCAAAATTACTATCTAAAACTAGAATTAAGAAATGTTTTTGAGAGTTATGGAACATTTTCAAATTTGAATCTTGTTTCTCAAAAACATTTGTAAAACATTTACATTTAACTTATTATTTTAGGGACGAAAGGAACTCTTGTCTTTTCTCAACCGTAGGAAATACAAAGAGATGATGTTGGCTCTTTTGGAGAAGAAACGCCTCCGACTGTCTCCACTGGATATGAGATTCCATCTTCGTGATCTGATTGGTTCAGGTCACCTCAAAACTCTCCAGACACCAAGTGGCGTAGTTGTTCGGGTTGTAAAGGATTAAACCCAGATTGGACGCTATCACCAGTTGATCTCACCAAGTATATTACTATTCTTTATTACTTGTCAAATGGACAAAGATGTTTAGGTCTGTTGCTTTGGAATGTAATTTTTAGCATATACATAATATAATTCCTTTTTCAGGTCACAAGACTGAAGTTGACATTGTGACATTGTACGCATTGGAATGAATCAGTGCAAGATGATGTGAGTTCTCTACCACAAAATTTTGATTTATTTATTCATTTGTTAACTTGTTAGATGATTTATGTTATGATCTTTCCTTGATCAATTGAAATTCTGTCATCAGAATTTATAAATTTATCTGTAGATTAATGAACCTGTATATTTTTCATCCTTTCTGGTTGATCACTCTTCTACTTCAGTAGCTGTATGTGAACTTCAAACTTCAGGTTGAAGTTGGTATACTAAATCCTAGAGCAGTCTGGTCTGGACTAATAAAAGCCGGAAGGGTTTTAATGTATGTCAAAATTTTTTTTAGGTCAGCTGAAATTGAAAGACAAATTTAAAAGAAAAAGAAAAAAGCGTAAGGGGAAAAATTATGTTGCAAATATTATAGAGGAAATAGTTTAACTATTTTTGAGTCTGTTGATTCTATAATGACTGTTGGAAACAAGATCCTTCTCTAGATCCCTTGATTAACGAAGAATATTGGAATAAAAGCTTAGCAATAGTTGATTTGAAACGAATGCCCAAGATTGGAAGAAGAGTATAAACTCGAAATTTTATTAATTCTAAAAAACTAATCAACCCTAAGACTTACTATAATTAGTTATAATGAAAAGCAGACCTAACGATAATGGGAAACAACCGAAATTTGTAGTCTTAACTAGCTAGACAGAAATAAAGATATCCAACGAAAATTACAAAAAATGTGAATATTGAATCAGAATTAAGAAACTACTAATTTAGGCTACCACAATGAAGAAGATTTGACAGAATCGAATTCTAACTTCTATACTAAGAGTAATTGAAGTTGCAAAACTTTCCAAAAAAGGCAAAATCTCGAAGTTGACTATTTGAAACGATGCACGCCTGAAATCTGGCAGAATGGCATTTCCCATCAACTCACCAAATTTAACGCGATTCTGAGCGTGTGCCATTGATTGTCACTAGTGCCTTTTGCCTTGTGTTTGTTCCTTTGGTCAAAAAATTGTATGGCAAAGCACACTGCATCAAAAAAGCACCTCTGCTTGTTTGGACTTAATTCCTTCTATATCCTCGACGACTGGCTTCATCACAAGTCTAAAGTACTGACCAAAACTGGGAACTGCTATGGGAGCAAAATGGAGACAACACACAATTGTGAGAAGTTAGCAAAATGAAATATACTTTTATTCAAAGGAAAAGGTAGCCTGAATCTAGAAATGAGAATTGGTACATTGGGAGATGTTACATAGGCAGTACGAAGGGATGGTGACAATTAGACTTACAAGGTGTCTATATATACCTGAAATTATGTTGGGCGAACACCTCCACCTTAACACGCAATAACACCCAGTGGGGTAGGTGACAGTTTGTGAAAATCAGTAGTAATTTTGTTTAATAACATTGCATTCCCTTCTCTCTCTGTGTCTCAAACTATTGTGGCACATTAATTATTTGAATGCAAATGATCATTGTCCTTGAGCTTGATCATAGGCAATAATACTGAAATCTCATATCAGAAAAGGCAAATTTCTCAGTTGAAGTACCGACATTTTCCATTCAGAATTTAGAAAGCTCCTCCATACTTGATGGCACTACTCACATGACTCCTCTCTTCCACGCCTACTGCCCCTCTCTTTCTGGCTTCAATTTCCCCATTTGGGCTTCTCTTTCTTTGCTGGATGATACTGTGTTGCATGACACAAACAGTTTGGGTATTTTTCTGATCTCACAAACTTGCTACTTCCTTGTCATATGTATTAGTGATTCAAATTCTTCTCAGGATTTTATATGCATCTCACACAATGAAGCATTGATACTTCAAAAAGGGTGACATATCCACATCGGATACTAATACTCCTTGGATACTTATGGATACGTATCGGATGCATATTAATTAATTTTTTTATTAATTTTGGAGTATCGGATACTTAATTTTGAAGTATCGGATACTCCACGTCGCGTATTACTTTTTTTACGAAATTAGAATTGTAGCATATCTCAAATAACATTGTACTATAATATAATTGTAAGGATAAATACGAGAATATTTTTTCTAGTACTTTTTTTAGTTCTTTGATAAGAAGAACATATTGAGTTAAAGTAATAGAATTCGTTAAATTGATGTATCTTTATTGTTCATGCATGTCCCTTATAATTACATTGAAATTAAGGATTAACAAGAGAATATAACAATTGTACAATTAAATATCAATAAATAAATAAGTAAACTTGAATACAATATTTTTGTTAGTGTCAAAGGAAAAACACAAGGACAAGGTATGGATGGTTCTATTAATAAAATATAAACATTATTAGATTTGATATTGAAATGAAATATGTACAAAACCTATTGAAAATTTTAAAAGTAAACAATTAATATTTAATTTTTAAAGGTTAGTATTTTGCACTATAAAATTATAGTGTGGTTTCTCAACATTTATCTTATGTATAACTCACTATTAATAATTTTTTTTTAAAAAATTATTTTTTTACAAATGTATCCTAACTATACTATTTTATTTTTTAGATTTTGTTGCATCGTCGTATCCGTATCACATCCATATCTCATATTTGTATTCATGCTTCCTAGATCTTGCATGTGGATTTTTGTGAAGTATCTGCTGAAACTCGATTGTTACTAATCATCCAAAGTAGTGTATCTGTACAATTCATAATGTGACGTTTCTAAAAATGTAAAAGTTGCCTTAGGTGGTGATAGTGGTAACTGAATCGAACCTCAGTTTCTCACTGTATAGGAGCTGATGTGATGTAGTCTTTTTCATCTGCTTCATGTTGCATCTGTATTTTAACAATCCGGGCTGGTTTACAAAGCTAGCAATTGGAATCTGGACCCATCAATAAACTGATTTTTCTGCCACCCTTCCCCGCCTACACACCCACAAACGTTTTCCACATTGAATTCTCTTATTCGTATCTCCATTGTCTCCACCGTTTGCTATCGTGGTATCACTTGTATCTCTCTCATCACTACCATCATCCTAGATCTTCCATTGATAACAACTACCGTCACTGTATGCCTCCATCATCTCATATTTGATCGGCGACCTTAGATCTGTGCTTTCTTTTAGATTCAAGTGCTCTCTCTCACTTTTTGGTATGATGTTCATTTCAACATTGACTTAAAAGACAATTTTTACATAGTTTAATTCACTAAGTTTTTATTGTTTCGAACGTTGTAATTTTACTTTGTAGAGTGAGATTTTCAAAATTGATAGGTAAAAGTGTAAACTTGTGAGAGTGATTAATTTTGGGTCAGGATGAGGCTTGCCGGAGGATGAGGACTGGGTGGAGGAGGAAGAGAGCTCAGGGAGGTATGCCAGAAGGGGGAGGAGGGCTGGGGTGGTCACTAGAGGTGGAGGTGGGGTCCAAAAGGTTAGAATTAAGATTATGATATGTGCTCAAGGGAAAGGAAAGAGAATAATTTTTGTGTGTACTGGTTCAAAGAAATGGGGGGTTTAAAGAAATAATGTTGGGGCAGTAAAAATTTTTGACTAGTATTTTTACCCAACAAAAAAGAAAAACTTGAGATTGAAGGGCAACTTAGCAAAACCCCTTTATAATATTATCCACCAGGAAGGATGGAGGCAGGAAATCCTTTGATGGAATATTGAATAAAGTTATGTGGGAATATGGTTGTGACACCTTGCAAGGATGAGCAATAGTAGTAGTAGTAGTAGTAGGATTAAAAAGGAGATCTTTGTGATCATCAATGGAAGTCATATCTTGTCCTTTTATATTTAAAATTAAATTAAACATACTAAACTCACTCTAAACTCTTATGATATTTTATTCTTATAGGAATAGTAGATTTTGAGGTTCCTTCTTCATGGTGGAAACAAATTTGAGATGTGTCACTCTCAATGAGGACGAATCCAAAGCTAGTGTTGTTGTCTGCCTCGTCATCTCACGTGTAATTCTATTAATCTCAGATCTTCCCATTGATTTGTTAATGAAAAATAAAAAAGTCAAAAAAATTATCATACAAGAAAGTATAATGCTATTTTTATCACTATTGCTATTATTGTAGAACTTTATACTTTATTCCATAATTAGATTTGCCAAATCAGTGATGTATACTTGTTGCATCCTATTATTATTATTTTATTTATTTATTTTTTGGTTGTGCATGACATGACAATGATTGTACAAGTGCTATACCCACATATTTAATTGAAGAGGAAATTCTATTTGTTCAACATGATCTCTTTGGTTGTGTTGTTGATTTATTCATTTTTTATTATGGTTTTAAAAAAAATAATAATGGAAGTTTGAAAACACCTAGTATTCTATCATTATTTTTTAAAAAATTTGAAAATAGATTTTTATTGTTTTTTGAAATTGGATTGTTTTTGGAGATATTACAGATAAATGGAAAGATAGAGAATTAATTTCACTTTTAATGGAATGGAAAGTCCCAAATTGCAAGAGTTATGGAAATATTTAAAATAAATAATAATGAGATGAAAAGTAGAAAAATAATTGTAATGGGATGAATTTATACCTTTTTTACCCTTTTCGCTCCTCTCTCCGTTTCCTTTCTCTTCCTTCCCTTTGGCACCATTGTTCACGGCCACTTTGGTTGTTTTTTTTTGATCAGCAAAAAGAAACTTTATTGATGAAATGAACAAGTACAAGGTACAAGATAAAATACATCAATAAAGGAAAGAGACGTGCAAAAGCATCACAGTGAGCTAAATGATCCCAACTAGGTTGGCACCACAGAGCTCACCCTATCACCTGCTAGCACCCCAAAGTTGGTGAGAGACCAACGGAAAAAAGAAGAAAGAAGAACCAACCAACCACAGCTATCACCTAAGCACATCTGCCAAGCACTGTAGCAGATGGAGAACTACTACTAGCCCAACACCCCAAAGTTAGTCAAATAGCAGCAAAGCATCCAGAGTTAAAAATGTATAGCAGCAAAACAGAACTCCCATAGCAGCTGGGACAGAACACATAGCAGCAGATGGGAGAGGATGGAGAAGCCACCTTTCAGACCACAGCAACTCAGATCGCAGCCAGAAGAGGATAGAGCACAGAGATGAAGTTGCAGCCAGCCAGTGCAGATTCGCCCCGAAAATTGGTGAGGGACCAATCAAACAAGACCAACAGGAGAAATCAACCAACACAAGCACTACCACTTCAGACCATGACCATGTACCAGCCCAACATAGCAGCCTCTGCAGCCAACACCTTGCCTTGAAGCAGCCACAGCAGTGCATGTCCTCATATCAGCAGAGCTTGAACAATGTGACACTAGCAGCAGCCTTAGCTTCTAGCTACAGCCCAGCTTCCACCTTCCACCACAATCACCAAACCCAAACCACAAAACAGCCGAACCAGAAACCAGCCAAAGCCAAAAACCAAAGCAAAACACAGACTGAAGGAGATCTGCAACTCTGCTGGAGCACCCAGACAGCAAGGACTGAAGGAAAAGCACTGCCTTCATAGACCAGAGCCAATCTGGCCTCTGCACTGCCTTGACAGACCAGAAACTGGAACCTCCCAATTTGCCGATGACACTATTCTTTTTTGCGATGCTGAGTGGGAGGAGATAGTAAATGTTAAGAGGATTCTTAGATGCTTTGAGATTATGTCAGGCCTTAAAATAAATTTCCACAAAAGTGTGGTGTGCGGAGTTGGGATTAGTGGAGAGTTGGCTCAAGCTTTTGCCTCTAAACTTTATTGTCTAAGTAAGCAGCTTCCTCTTCTGTACCTGGGGTTACCCCTAGGTGCTAACCCAAGAAGAAAGAAGACTTGGCAACCTGTGGTGGAGAAGGTAAAAGCTAAATTAGCCTTATGGAAGAGAAGGACGCTTTCATTTGCTGGTCGTCTAACCCTGATCAAATCTGTCCTTGATAGTCTGCCTGGTTACTACCTCTCTCTCTTCAAATTACCTAAAGGGGTAGCTAAGGAGATTGATAAGTGGAGGGCAACATTTTTATGGGGCAGTTCAGAAATCCGGAGGAAGATTCATTTGGTAAACTGGAAGTTAGTAACTCTTAGTAAAGAGCAAGGAGGGTTAGGCATTAGAAGGGTGAGGGACTTTAATGATTTTTTGCTAACTAAGTGGTGGTGGAGATATGGGGTGGAAGATGAATCTCTGTGGAAGAAAGTAATTTTGAACAAGTATGGGGGAGTGGGTGGTAGATGGTTACCAGTGTTGGAAGGGACTGGCAAAGAATCTCTTGTTTGGAGTGATATTCTGAGTGTGTTAAGGGAGAATGCTGAGCGCTTCGAATTTTTTACGTCTAATTGCAAGCTTGTGATAGGAAATGGATGTAGGATTCACTTTTGGCATGATAAGTGGCTGTCGAATGTTCAACTGAAGGTAGAGTTCCCAAGGCTGTTTAGATTATCTGTGGATAAAGAAGGGAATCTGAGCTCTTTCATGCAGAGGAGGGATATCTCAGGAAATTGGAGGCTTCTGTTTACAAGATCTCTTCTTGCGTGGGAGGAAGAGGAGGTTCAAAGGTTGCAAGACTTGACAGGAGCTGCTCCCAGGATTAAATGAGGAGCCTGCCAGAAACTCAGTCAGATGAACTGCATACTATCAGATACAGATCATTGTCAGCTGTGGGAGGACTA
>NW_021027062.1:725373-862932 GCF_004153795.1 Camellia sinensis
GATGTGTGGTAGGTGCCCCAGATAGGTGTTGCATTTCGGCATTGGTCTCATCCTGCCTGGCAATTCCCTGGTTTAATGCCGCCATCATGGCCACAACTTCTTCTGGACTCTATGCCATCACGGTCTGCTGAGTTTGAACAAAGGTGATGTGACTGGTGAGTGTCGGATCAGTTGAACCGGTGAGCCCTGATTGGCCTTTCTTTGCCTTGCCTCAACAAAGGAAATACTGGTTGCCCCTGAACTAAATCTCTAACCTGACAAAGTGTATCAACAAAAGTCCAATGCACCCGGGGGATATTGGAGCCTCTGAAACTATAGTTCCAAGACTACCTTGCAAAAGAGAAAACAAACAACATCTCAGCCCAATTTCACTAGAACGGATATGAGCATAGCTGAATGACTGTGCTTTCAACTGAATTCTGCCCTAAAATTTTTTGCCACAATACTGATACCTTCAAACACTGATATCCTCAGACTGATACCCAGACTTGCAACTGAATATACATTCCTGTAGAGACACACCCTAACAGCACGTATCAAGCAAATAAGAGCCAAAACACCCCTATGGTGGGGTAAGGTTTCCCTGTCTTAGTTTCGTTAGGAACTAGAGGTTCACTACGTACGCATGCGGTTTCAAACAATCCTGCATTCGGGTGAGCAACCTATCCTAATTTGGAATGGTCTCTATGCTTTCTGATATGCAACTAAGTTGATTGGTCAAAAAGGGTGCCTCGGCGGTGATCCCGACCCAAGGGTTGTGTTCCCATCGTGGTAGAGCCTGTGACCGGTCAGCCTTTTGGCAAGCTTTTTAGACAAGCCTCCGACAAATCATCCGGGAATAGCAGATGGCAAACATAGTGACTTAAGCGCACCAATGCAAATGCAATGCAAAGAACATATAAGTGTAGATAAAATTTCACATCATGAAGTTCGAGTCAAGTTCTCTAAGTCCACAGCAGAGTCGCCAGAAACTGTAACTTGCCTTTTATGCTCTTTTCGGGTATGACTAGCCCTACAGTTCGAACTCCTATGGCTTTCCACAAGTGTAATGTGAAATAAATAAACACAAATAAGTCCAAATCCGATAAATCTTTTGGAAATCAATTTTGAATAAAAAAAAACCAAAAATGGACTGCTTTGCCAGATTGTAGAGTCGCCACCTAAATATTCTTGAGAAATTTAGGAAACCCGAGACTCGTGCCAAGGGCCACGTGTCCGTCATCACTAAAGTGTCTAAGCTCGGGAACTTAGGTACAAGAGGGGAAGGTCATGAAGTGAGCACCCCACTTGCCCGATTAAAGATCGGTCTCTACTAATCATGATGTGATTTTTATTTACATTATATGTCCTTGTTCCGATTTATTAGGCTAGCATTACTATGTGACGCACATAAGTATAGACTAGTTTGTAAAAATTGGAATACTTTGATTTTACGTTTGTTTGAAAATTGTTTTGAATACGCGTCACTTAACAAAGTGAGTTTGTATTGTACATTAATCAATTTATTCCAATTCAAATAATTAGCCTTCATTCACAGGCATTCAAACAGATATATCATTTAAGCACTTAGCCTCATAGAATTATGCTTTGATGATGTGGAAACAATCACAAGCATGCGGTATGCTAAAGCAATTAAATACTCACCTAGTACTCCAAGACAAGCCAAAAAGATAAAAGAGTTAGAAAAAAAAATATGTGATCCTAACTAATGCAATATGACCAACGTAACACATACAATTATGCCTACTGGGCTCGGTTACTAACATGGTATTTGAAGCAATTTGATAGTACGCGGTCTAGGCACGTATTCAAAAATATTTAAGCAATAACAATGCTTGGTTAGAATGATAAACCAAGCTTTGATGCATGCGAGACAAATGGATATTTTGGACATGGAAAATGCTAATTAAAACATGAGCTCTATTCTACCATCATAAGTAGAGAAATAAAAGGGAGAAAGAAATGGGGGTTGGAAAACATACACACTTATTACAATTTTGTCCTTATGCAAGAGGGTTTGAATAAGTGTTCGAATATCCAAATTAAACTAACTATTACAAAACCAAATGAATGAATAAATAACTAACAAGCTAAGTTACAACAAAGGCTAATAAAGAATAATAAACTAACTACCTAATGAACCATTACTACAACAACACTAATTACAATAATTAATTACAACAATAATAATTACAACAATGAAATTGCAACAATAATTATTTAGAACAATAATGATTACAACTATAATGTTAATACAAGCAACAATGAGGGACAACGATCGCATGCACAGTGTCCAAAAACTGCTCTATCTGCCCAGACTTGCTCTATTTCATCCTCAGCCACTGCCTTCAGTTTCTGCCGCAATCCATTGTTTACCAATCATTGGGGGACGGTCGGCTCCCAATGAAGCCCGGTCAAGTCCAAACAAGGCCGACATTGCCCGAATTTCATGCAAAACCTATTTTTGTGCTTTGAGGTAAAAACAGTGCAGACGAAACAGTGTACGCTCTATTTGTTCTTCCTACTCTTCTCTGTCATGGGGAAACTCAAGAGAAGAACAAGTTTGGTTCCAAAATCATCAATAAGCACAAGATGATGGCTTGATGATTTGGAACACGTTTGGACAAAAAAATCATTGAATGCAATAGAATGTGACCACCCATTCCTCTTATCACGAATTTAGCTCAAAGAGGGAGATAGACACGCCTCAAGTCTCATCAACATATCATGAATTGATAAGTGACAATTCTTGAAACGATGGACTTGGCATAACGTCCAGCCAAATCCAACCAATCCTATACATCCTTTTATGTTGGTTTCATTGATTTTAAGCCAATTTTATTAATCCTTTCCATTACTTAATCAATTTGTCCAAAGTGATGGTTAAGTCCACTAAATAAGAAGACATGTCAAACGAGAAGTGATCCATTGCATGAAAGAGAGACTATGCCTTGGTAATGAACCTCCATAGAGATCAAGTCATTGAGCCTAGATCTCTTTCTCATGCCTTGAATAACAATCAATCCTTTGAAATAGCTCTTAAACAAAAGAAAAGAAGAAAGGAGGGAGGGTGCAGAAATGATTATGCAAGATTGATTATTAAAATGAGACTCTTTATATGAAAACTAAGTAAATGGAGCCATCAACTTGAATGACTTGATGTCTAAAGCCTAAACAACCAAAGCCACGAGGACATACAACACAACAAGCAAAGTATTCTTAGTATAAGCTATTTAAATAAATTAAGACAGCCCTAAAACAGCCCCTAACATGCAAAAAATAGTAGCTAAAATGATGTTAAAAGAGCACAAAGCAAAGCCAAAAGCAAGGAAGCACAAAGCTAGTAAGCAAGAATAAGGAGGAGTGGCTAACCCCTCTAAACCATTTTTTTCAGTCCTTTAAAACTCTGAAATTTAGTATATAAAGACAAGAAAAATAGAGGAAAAGAGTAGAAGAAGATAAAAGAATAAGGTACAAAATGATACCTTTGAAAAGAGAGTGTAGACACCCCATTTTTGACCATCCTCAAGACCCTGACGTCATCGTTTGTGCACTCGATGATTGTTCTTGTTTGTGTTCGTTTTGAGCGCCCGAAGTCCTCGGTGGAACGCCCTGACTTTGAGCTTTGAAACCTTATCTGTTTTGTGCATGTTTTTAGAACAAGAGCTTGTTGTTTCCAGTTTGGAAGAGTGGGTGACCTGTCGGCCAGCCCAGAGGCTGTCGGCCTGGGCTTGTTCTTGTCAGCTACTGGTGGTGGCCGACGACCATTGGTCTCTTTTTCCAGATATTTATTGACAGTTGTGCCAGTTGTTGCTCACTGAGCTGCATCTTCATAAACGTGTATGGTGAGATGTTCACAAGCTCAAGACTTGTTTTTCTATATATAGGGGGGTTCCTCTCCCATTTTGGAGGGTTAGCATTTTTAGAATAAAAATATCTCTCTCTCTCTCTCTCTCTCTCTCTCTCTCTTGTTATTTTGTACACATTTGCTTAGTTTCTCTTGGCTTTTGCATATCAACCCTTAACCAGATACTTTCACCTTTGGGCTGAGATTACTTGGAGCCTTGTTTGAGCTCTAGAAGGAAGTTTGAGCTTGGTTTGTTGCCTATTTTGTGCCCTAGCTTCAAGAGGTATAACACTTATTATTTAAGCTTGTTTTCAATGCTTGTTTTGTCATCTTTTCAAACTATTTTTGGGCTAATTTTGAACTATCAAAAACTCTGTTTTTGTGACTTAAAAGTGTTGGTTTGAGGTCTCTTTAAGTTAGGGGGTGATCCACTCTTCTTGCTCCTTTGTTTGTTAAGCTCTTGTACCATCTTTTCATCACTTTCAAACCAACTTTTTTGGGGCTTTTAACCACTGAATTTCAGAAGTTTTTCAGTGGTAAAAATTAACTTTTGAAGGCCAAAATTAGAGCAG
Source organism: Camellia sinensis (assembly GCF_004153795.1). Classification (NCBI taxonomy): domain Eukaryota; kingdom Viridiplantae; phylum Streptophyta; class Magnoliopsida; order Ericales; family Theaceae; genus Camellia; species Camellia sinensis. Next base: position 729,793 of record NW_021027062.1, read on the forward strand.
TTAGCCTCCCCTCCTTGTGTTTTGTTTGCATGCCTAAATAGCTTCATATGTTAGCATGCTTTTCTAGCTTAATTTAGCTTAAGTCTAGCATGTTTTTGCCTCTGAAATAACCTTTTTTGGCTCTATTTTGGGCTGGTTAGTTCAGTTGAGGCTTGTTTTGCATAGTTGTAGTGTTATTTCCTTCACTAGCTTGATGCTTTAATGCTTTAATCATCATTGTTTTGAGTTAATAGCATGTTTTAGTGTTGTTTTGCACTTCATTTCAGTACTTAAAATCTCTGCAATCTCCCTCCATTCTTAACTCTTTTGTTTGCTTTGAAAGTGATTTTAAACCCCTTGTTTGCCTAAGTGTGAAGTGGAGGTGTTGCACCTAATGGTTTAATCCCTTAGGGGATTCATTACCAACAGTGTAATGCCTCTTTCATGCCCAAAGCAACCCGTTGTTTGAGCCATCTTTCCATTAGAGGACATTTACTAATGGACTTAATCGATTAAAGAATGAATCGATAATATAAAATGAGTAAACAAATTGGACAAGTAAAAGAGGCAAGATAAACATCTTTCATATTGCATTGCATGTGTTCGAATCGGATGTTAATTCGAACACAAGGAAAATGGGACATTTCATACTCAAAAGTGATGAAATATGCCACTTTCCTTGGTCACCATTACCCATGATCATGTATGATAGGGTGGTGATCCTTTTGAGTCTTGTTTTGCACTCATTAATTTGTACAAACTTGGTTCCTTAGCCATCATGAATGGAAATTGCATGATTAATGGTTTGAGGGTCAAGAGTTACACTCCTTTGAGCTTGTTTGATGATAAGGAGGGTAACAGTATAAACAACCCTTGAGAATACACTGCTTTGCCTTTGTTTGCTCTCTGTTGCAGCAAGAGGAAGTTCAGGGCAGCAGTAGCCGACGGACCACCATTGGTAGCTGACTGGCCATCAATGAAATTTGCACAATATGTTGGTAAGGTGGAGCAGAGGCATTCTGGGAGTTAGCAACACTATTGGTGTTCAAATGTGCAAACAGAGGTGTTCAGTGGTAAGGTGGTGGCTTTTCGGGTGGAGAAATCAAGCATGCATGCATACTTCACTTCCCGAGGCCTTTTAGTTGCTTTGCTCAGTTAATTAATGGTAGCTAATTCATGCAAACATTGTAATTATTAAAGTAAATTAGCTAGTTAATTTATGTTGTAATTAATTAAATTAATTGCTTTGTAAATTAGTTAGTTAAGTATTTAGCTAATTAATTTGGTTTGTCATATTTAATTAGCTTAGAATAAGTTAGTTAATTCGAGTTTTGTAATAATTAGTTAGCTTCGCTTAGTGTGGCTTAGCTTATTTATTCAGACCCTCCTTCGCGAGGGCATAATGTTGTAATAAGTGTGCATGCGTGTGTGTATATTTTCTAACCCCACGTCTTTCTCCCTTTTATTTAATCGCTTTTAATGGTTAGATTAGGGGCATGTTTTGATTAGCATATCGCATGCTTGCATCTATTCATTTTGTCTTGCATGCACCGAGGCTCGACACATCATTCAAATTGCATTGCTATTTCAGTATCTTCTTTGAATGTGTTTAATCGCATGTTATTTAAATTGCTTCATATGCCATATCAGTAGTCGAGCCTATTAATTGCATTATTTGCATGTGTTGCATTAGGCATCTTGTATAGTTAGGATAATGCATCTTTCTAACTAGTTGTTTTTGTTTTGGCTTGGAGTACTCAGTGAGTTTTTATGCTTTAGCATACTTGCACGAGTGTGATTGTCATGTTGCTATGATTAGCATGCTTGTCATGAGGCTATGTGTTTAAATGCTAAACTGCTTGAATGCCTGTAGATGAAGGCTTGTTGTTTGAATTGAAACAATTCAACGAATGTAAGTTTTAAGCCTACTTTGTTGTGGTAAATCCTGTTTTAAGCCCACTATGTTCGGTGGCAAATCTGCATCTTTAAGCCCACTTGAGGTGGCAAACGCAAACCATTTTCAAAAACAAACATGAGTTGAATTGTTCCAAATTGAGCAAACTAGTCTATACTTACTTGTATGCATCACATAGTAAAGCTAGTCTAATAACCGGAACAAGAACACATAATGTACATAAAAATCATATCATGATTAGTAAAGGCTGATCTTTTGATCGGGTGAGCAGGGGTGCTCAATTCATGACTTTCCCCCCTCGTACCCAAGTTCCCGAGCCGAGGCAACTTCAGTGACGACGGACACGTGGCCTTCGACACGAGTTAGGGTTTCCTAAATTTTTTCAAAATAAAATATTTAGGTGGGGACTCTGTATGTGGCAAAGTAGTCCAATTTTAGCATTATTTGATTTAAAATCCATTTTCCAAAAGATTTGCTGGATTTGGACTCTTTGGTGTTTATCAGTTTCACATTACACTTGTGAGACTAGATTCAGAACCGTGGGAGTTCGAACTGTGAGGCCTTCTTTTCAAACCTTTCCGAAATGCAGGGCGCGGAAAAAGACGAGTCCACAGAGAGGTAAGGTCTTAGATAACAAAATTGATTCCAACACCCTCAAGTTTCTGAAATTAGCTTTGAAAGTTCAACAAAAAGCTTCAAGAACAAACTCCAATGGTGTATGTATTGTGTATGTATAGCTAAAGAAGGTTTGAGGTCAAAGGAGGAAAGAAGATGGAATGAGGTCTTTTTAGCTCTTCAAAGCTTTTGAAAAATTTGCTAACCCCCAATTCTAAAGGGAGAGGTCGAATTTATAGAGTTTGAGCCAAATTGATCAAAAATATTTTCAAAAAACAATAGCCAGCCAATTCCTGCCAGCTGTCCTGTTTGGCGCTAATAAGACCCGGCCGGGCCTAAAAACACACGGTCTGGCCTAAAAAGGAACTCTAGTTTATTTTTCATTAAGACCTGGCTGGGTCTAAATGAGCCACGACCGGTTCTAAATGGACCCAGCCAGGTCCAAAAATCTACATTTCAGGCCCGACTTCAAACGGGCATATTTCCCTAATCCAAACTCGGTTTTAGGTGATTCTTGAGTCAAAATTAAAGCCCCGGAAGTCTAATTTCCAATGGTGGTGGCCTCACATCTAAATTCTAAGTGTGTAAAGTGATATACCTATTTTAGTGAAGGCTGCTCATTCATTTTCTCAACAAATTGATGCCTAACTTCTTCTCCAACTAGTTTTCTTCCCTCCCTTTTATTTTCTTCAACTCCAAACCTATAACTAAGATGTTTTTAAAGATTTTTCAAAGAGCTCACCTCTCTTCCATTCCACTTTGTCCTTACTTGGTTTACCAAAAAGTATAATATTTTAAACAAAATGCGAGCCTCCAAACATCGTAGAAACATTTGAAATTTTTTTTTGAAAAGAAGGTTTTAAGGTCTAAAATGGTTTTGGTCAAAACGAGGTGTAAGGTTTGGGATTAGAGCTTGAATCCAAATTTCTTTGCTGAGAACTCAAAAGATTGCACAGTGTAACTTTCATCATCGAGTGTTTGGAATAAATCGCCCAAGTCTTAAGGGCGGTCAAAAATGGAGTGTCTACACCACGATATGATTTTTATTTTTTTTATGTGTTCATATTCCGATTATTTAATAAATCCTAAAAAAATTAATATGTGAAGCATACAAGTATAGACTATGTCACCCACTTTGGAACAATTTGATTTCATGTAGTTTTAAAAGAGTTTTAAAGATGTACAAATAAATTTAGTTTACAAACATAAAAAATCAACATCATTCCAAATTAAGCGACACAACCTCCATCCACTGGCATTCATATAGTTATATCAAGTAAGCAAATAGCCACATGGTAGGATGCCAAACATAATAAGAAAATTATGTACAAATGGGATGTAAAGCATAACAACTTACATATTTAGCGATGTCCCTCAAACAGCTATAAAATAAAATTAGTAAAATATACATGATCCTATATACAAAATCCTAATGCAACACATAGATCGCTCGATATACGCATAGATTGCTCCAGCGACCAAACCACCGTTCAAGCGTCAGACACAAGAAAGTAACACCGCTCAAGCAACCAAAACATGGATCGAGCGACCAAAACATGGCTCGAGCGCACAATGACCCCCTCCTGGAAGTTTTGCAGACCGTAGATGACCGCTTGAGCGAAGATCACCCTACTCACAGTAGTTTTGCAGACCTGCAAAAGTACTGAGAGAACCTAAAGACCGTTCGAGCGACCAAACCACCGCTCTAGCGAACAAGAAAAGAAACAGGTAGCAATTCTTTTGAAAAATTAACTCCCAGCCTATTCAAGGCACAACCAACAACTTCAAACAACCAAACCCTGATCACGACAAGATAAGAAGGAGCATAAACAATGATAAAGAGTATTGGATCCCAGATCTAAGAACATGAAAGGGTCGGGTCTACCCTAAGTCGTTATACAAAAAAAGGTTCGACATTTGTTCGGTACTGAACTCCTAAACATGTGTCAAAAAATCGACAAACTCCAATTGAATTAGAGGTAGTAATTTAGTATGGCCTAACCAAATGGGTTTGTTCAACCAAACAGTTTCGATCATGGATCAAAAGTTTGGCTCAAACATTCTGAGCAAATAATTATATATTAGTAGTCCAGTTGTGACAACCCCAATATGCATATCATTTTTGCATATTATTAAGAGAATTTGCATGTTTATGTATTTAATTTTGTGTATATCTGTTTAATTATGAAAAATCTGTTAGAATACTTATTTTGAATTAGAAATTGAAGGTCCAAATGAATTTAGAAACAGAAATTGAGATGTTAAATAGGCTAATCGGAACATTTAGAACCATTTGGGAAGTTTAATTAAAATTTGATTTAGACTAAATTAATTAGGATTAACCAATTTAAAATTTTGTAGGATTAATTAGACTTAAGCTTTCTTAATTAGCCTTATCTAATCCTAAGTATATATATGAGCTAAGTAGGCTTACAATCCATTTTATTTCATCTTTGAGCTCAAAAATCAGGTAGAATTAATCTAGAGAATGAGTGAGACCATTTGAGAGAGAGAAAGAGAGAGAGCCAAAGAATTTAAACAATTGCTTGGAGGATTGATGAATTAAGAAGAAGAGGTCAAGTTCTTGCAAGAACAAGCTTAATCGGAGATTCCAGGTATGAAATCCAACCTCAATCTTTGGGCATAACTCACTTAGTAGATGAACTCTTGAAGAATATGAACTTAATTACAAGAAATAAGCCAATTGATGGTGATAATTGACTTAATATGAACATGCGTGCATCATTTCATCATTTTTGAATTTAAATTTTGAAATCTTAGTTTGCATGTAAGTTATATTACATATTTTTCATGAAAATCCATGTATCTCTACTCAATTGTCCATGTTTTGACATTTCGAAAGTGATAATGTTGAATTCCTTACATGCATGGTTGGATTAAGAAGTTTTGTGTTTAATTTTGAAAATTGATAATGATTTTGGGCAAATGGTTTCAAATTGGTTGTGTTCATGTATTTTCCAAAGAGTTTCCGTGTTTTTGGTCCAACCATGCAAGCTTTTGAAACTTAACTTCATATTTTGGAACTCAAAGATGAAATGGATTCTAACTCTACTTAGTTCATATATATACTTAGGATTAGATTAGGCTAATTAAGTAAGCTTAAATCTAATTAATCCTTCTCAATTTTAAATTGATTAATCCTAATTAATTTAGTCTGAATCAAATTTTAATTAACCTTTCCAAATAGTTTTAAATATTTCAATTAGCCTATTTAACTTGTCAATTTCTGTTTACAAATTCATTTGGAATTTCAATTTCTGATTCAAAGTAAGCATTCTAACAGATTTTTCATCATCAAACAGATATACACAAAATTAAACACACAAACATGCAAATTCTCTTAATAAAATAATATACAAAAATGATATGCGCGTTGGGCTCATCACACCAGTGTCGAACACAACTTAGACAAAATTAAAGTTCATAGGTTGAGATTAATGAACAAAATTCAAACAACCCTACTTCAAAACAACCAACAAAAAATTATACTAAAAGGATGGGCTGAAGGGTAGAGAGGTGGCGTCGGATGAGGCAAGGAGCGGGAAAGGAGGAGAGAAGGTTGGCATTGGAAATGGTGAGGCTACTAGCAATGGGGGGTTGTCGGTGAAGAGGAGCTGTTGGAAGAAGAGTCGGTGGAGGTGAGGGATCCAAATAACAAGGGTATATTTGGAATTAAGGTGGGAGTTAAAAAAAATAAAATAATAATAAAAAAAAGCATTTAAGTAGGTAGGGGACTTGGGATAGGTTTTGTGCCTTATTGCACAAAACACCTATTGTGAAGCCCGTCAGGGTATGTCCTAAGTTTATTTTTATGATCCGAATCGTTCATATTATAAAATTTGTCAAGTAGATCATATATGGAAGAAAAAAAAAAAAAAAATTAGATCAATTGGACATCCATAACCCCATAACAAGACCACATTTGTTTTAAATAAAAATAAATGGCAGGTATAGTTTTGATATTTTTTTTAAAAAAAAAAAAATTAGGATTGATCATAGGGTTACGTATGTCTGATTAACCTGATTTTTTTTTTTAATGAATAATATGTCTTACAAAAATTACAAAATAAACAGTTCAGATTATCGAAAAAGGCTCGGGATACACCCATACGGGGCCTCACAATGTGGGTGTTGTGCTATAAGGCACAACACCAATCCAATTCCGTAGGTGGGTGGTTTGAGGGGCAAAGAAATGAGTCCAAAGAAAAAAATAAGTTACTATTAGCAGCACTCTAATTTATGAGAAATAGTTTTTAAAAAATTTAAAAAATAAGTTACTATTAGCAGCACTCTAATTTATGAGAAATAGTTTTTAAAAAATTTATACTTTAAAAAAAAAAAGAAAGAAAGAAAAAATCACATATCGTTTTTACACTACACAATTATACTAAAAAACTTTTATTTACAAAATTCACTACTACATATGAGATGCAAGGTCGAACACCTTTTTTTATTTGTATGGTATTATTTAGGTTTATAACTAAAAAGTCAAAAAAATCTTTATAAATTATCTCATCACTCTTTTTATTTTTTTTTTATGTATATTTCATACAAAATTAAAAAATTAATTGAAATAATTAATTTCAAAACAGAGCTATAGTGGATCCTAAGAAAATGATTGGCATGTTTCTTGCTACCTTTTTTTTTATTACTTTTAAATTACTTAGTTGATGTAACGTTTCAAAGATTTATTTATTATTTTTTTTTTTTTCTGTATTGAATATATGAAAAAGAAAGACGTTAAAACATTTAAAAAGACCCATCAAAAAAATTTTCAGCGCTGATAGAGACCCCAATGGGGTCACCTCCACGACCCCCACTGGCACCCCATTGGTCAAAATTATTTATTTTTTTTTTTCTTTTCCTCTAATCACCAACCCCATGCGGGGGGGACAGAGAAAAGGGGTCAAGGGCATTTTCCAAATTTTTTTACCCACCAAAAACAAAAAACATTTAAAAAGAGTACTTCTTAGCGTAATAGTTGATTTATTTATTAAACCACGTTAAAACGTAAAAATTTTAAATTTATTTAAGATAAGTCTAGAAAAGATAAAAATAAAATTTTTTTTTTTTGGTAACATTTAAAATTGAGTCAAGTTTTAAAATATTTTTAGAATTTCTACTTGAGACGAATTTACAAAAAAAAAATAAAAAATAAAAAAAATAAATAAATAAAGTAAAAAAAATAAATAAAAACAAGTTTAAAAAAAAAAACTGGCGTGTAGAAGTTTTTGCCAAATGAAAAGTTTGCCAGTCTTTTTGGAAGACCAGGATGGGCCTGGGATTGAGCTCTCCTTGGGGAACATGGTTACATGGTGGTGCCATTCTAGGCAGGACTACTGTCAAATGAATCAAGTTACTGAGTTCGATGAATGTTTGACTCGTTAAAATTTGTTTGTAATCAACTCGTTTAAATTGAGATTGAAGAACTTACTATTCAACTCGTGTATATATATTTGAGGTATCAGATACATGAAATTTGGGTCAAAATTCAAACTCAGATAGAAAAATGAGAACTTGAGGAGAATAATAAAGCCTACCAGATTAACCAAATGAAATATAACTGACCGGTAATGCTAGAGGTATCAAAAAAAATTTAACAAATAAATGACCAATTGTCTCACCACACCCATGTGAAACATTTGATTATTTATTTGGTAAAAAATTTGAAGCCTATAACATTTTCTTAAGGGATTCATCTTCAACAGTTGCAAATCAAAATTACAAGACATTATCAGCCAACTAGATCAGAATTTCAAACCTCAAAGTTCATAGAGAAAGAACTCACCACATTTCCAACGCATTAGCAAAAATTTCAAACGCTCGGTCTCATCACCAATAAAAAGAAAAGGAATGTGCACTTCATTCTGTAAATTCAGTACCTAAGTATGGAACCATTTATAAACCAAACACTTTGAAATTACCAAACCTGAAGGGAGTTGTCTGAGAGGTTCTATCTACTTCCTTGATGTATGTATACACAAATTGACATTGTTCACGAGAGTTTAATTAAACAATCTGCTTGAGCATCAAGCTCTCATTTCCTAATTATAAGAATGCAACTAATAGACAATTAGCTCTAAATGCTTTAGAAAAAAGGAAAAAGAATAAGAAAATGCATTAAATCTTATCCTTCCCAAATAGATCATCACTTTCTCAATTAAGATGAAAAAAGAAATGAACTAAAACACATCCCCAAACTACGTTTTATTAAATAAAAATTCCCACGTCCAAATGAGAGATTCCAATATCAGAATCCTGTATTTTTACAGCCCTACATTTTCACATCGATTTCTTTTCTAAAAGAGATTAACAGCCCAAACCATTAACATGGAAAGAGCTCAATACCAAAGTGAAGAATTCACTTTGATTGTTCTATTAATTCTCTACGAGAGTCTAAAATCCTTAGAACCTAGCAATTCAAAACTCCAAAATCCAAGTGATGGATTCAGTACTAGATCGAAATTCCAGTGGATTCAGCTTCAAGATACTTGCACATTCTTTCCATAACCTCTCTACCCTTGGCACTATTCTGCAGGAACTTCTCAACACATCGTTGCTCTATCTTCTCTGCCATTGATGCCAGAGCTGATAGTGGCTTAATCCTTATACTAGTCTCTTGCTTGCAAATTGTCCACCCATTTGGATTATCTGGGTGAGGGTCATACCTGATCTTTTCCTCCACTTCTATAAACTTCTGGAGACTGATGTTGCGGGTGGACAGTTGCATTGACCGGGATCGGGCATCAACAACTGTTGATTCAACACAGTGGCAGATTTCTTGACCAACAATTTTATAAATGAACCACGGTCCTGGGGTATGGATAGTGATGGCACGAGTGGTGTAAAGCTTCCCTGCTTCAGGGTCAAGCTTGCGGTTCAAAGTGTCGACTTCAAGGATATGGGACAAAACCCGCTTGTTCTCCGGCTCAGAAAACTTGCGCCAAGATGCAGAGGTTACTCTCTCCCATGGGTGCTTGTAGGTGTACTCTTGTGCGTATGCTTTAACCATCGTGTTCCTCTTCGAATTCTTCAACTTCACAAATAAGCACTTCATTAATGTACGGGTAAATGTAAATATTCATGTCTTATTTCTCTTTCTTGTTTGGATGTTAATAGAAATTTGGTCAATAAAAGGAAACACTGGAACGAAATACAATGGCCCTGTTTGGTAGAACTGTGGGACAGTGCTTATAGCTTCTTATTTCTCTTTCTTGTTTGGATGTTAATAGAAATTTGGTCAATAAAAGGAAACACTGGAACGAAATACAATGGCCCTGTTTGGTAGAGCTGTGGGAAAGTACTTATAGCTTATACCTTAACAACTTATAACTTATAACTATGAACATAAGCTGATTTCTGACTTATAAATTAAGCTTCTCCTGCCCCACTCAAAGAATAAGTTGATTTCTGACTTACAAAAAGCTATAAGCTATAAGCTTAAGCTAAACCAAACACATCAAAATAGCTTAAATTAAGCTGAAAGCTGAAATAAGCTGAAAAAAAGTTGTACCAAACAGGGCTAAACTTAGTTCAACAGATTTTTTTTTTGCCAATGACATTTTATTTTCCAAGTTCTGGGTAAAATGAAGAGCCCATTACAATTTACAACTTAGAACTAGGAAGTTCAACATATAAACCTAATTCTAATGTGCACAATAATGAAACAATAACTTAACTTTGTCAAGATTAGGCCTCGTTTGGCAAGAGGCTATTTTAGCCAATTAGCCAAAAAGTTACTAAATTAGCCAAAAAGCCAACAACTCATACCAAAAAGTCAAAGATTCTCTTTTCTCTCTACTTTTTGCACATCTTTTCGTAATTAGCCAAAAAGTTATCCCAAACATACAAGTTTTTTTTACCTACCTTTCTAGCTAAATAGCCAAAAAGTTACTAAATTAGCCTGTTCCCAAACGAGGCATAAGGATATCTCAATTTCTGTCCACTTGAAGACAACTGAAACCATTAGTTTGGGCCACCAAAAACTTTGAATTAAAATCGAAACAACTCATTTTAAGAGTAGATAGCGATAAAAACCATATAGATAAACCCCTCCCTGATTAAGATACTTGAACTTCTAGAACAATTGCATCCCTCTCTCACACATGCACACTGAAAAAACTCAAGAAATCGTCTGTGCAATCCTAAAATGCATAGTGCGCAAAACATCATTAATGGTGATCTACCCAAACCTTTAACTAAAACCTAAGGATTGGAGTCCTCAGTGCTGCTTCAAATGTTAACTGTATCTTCTGCAGGAATGAAGTGGAAACTGTCACTCATGTGCTGATGTGTTGCCCTTTTAGTTGGAGAGTTTGGCCCAATGTTATCAAGTGGTGGGGAATATCTTGGGTGCAGCCGGGGTCAGTGCCTGGCCTTTTGCAGTGGTGGGCTGGTTATAGATGCAACAAAAGGGTGAAGATGCTCTGGAAGATCATTCCATTGGCGGTGCTATGGTCTTTATGGAAGCAGAGGAATGGAAGTCTGTTCAATGACACAGGCGGATTTGGAAAAGTTGTGTGAACTTATTAAAATACAGATTGCACTGTGGTTCAGAGCTTCTAGCCCTTTTTTTTGCTACTTAGTCAATGATATTGTGTTTAATTTGCAGAATGTAAAGTTCTGCATTATGCACTGATGGGGTTAGTCTGAGGTTCTTTGTCTGCTACTGATGGGAGGGTGTATGCTGGTATTTGCTGGTTTATGCTGCTGTGCTGGGTTTTGCTGAGTTCAACCCATTGGTTCCTCAATCATAGTTCTGGTTAATTTGTTTTCTTGATGATGTCTTGCTCTGGTTCTTGCTGCTTCAGAGTTTTGTAGATTTGGTTTTGCTTAGCTGTGGCTGCAACTTGAGGACTGGTGTTTGGTTCTGGGCTTTCCTGCAGTGACGTTTTTCTGGTTGCTTAGCTTTTCAGATTGCTTGCTGGTTTTCTTTGTCTTGCTCTGTTTGTTTGTTGGTCCCTCACCAACTACGAGGTTGGAGCTTAATCTAGCTCCAAACTCTCTTCTTTATTGATGTAATTTATCATATTTTGTATGTTTGCCGATCAAAAAAAACCTAAGGAAACCTATAAAAAACAGTAATTTAACGGCCAAAAAGTACTTAACTACTAATATACAGTAACACACATACATATGTCTATGTACACCTATATATTCATCTCTTCCAATCACATAGAAATTGAAATGATGGGGAACCCAAATGGGATATGCGTGTTCCATAATTGAATCACTAACAGCCACTGATTTACACACACACACACATCGATATATAGATAATTATCATGAGAACCAGTGAGTTAAATCATCCAAAAAAAATTATAGAAAACAACAAATTTCTAGGGCAAACCGATCCATAACCATCTCAGTTAATTCATACATACATGAGAAAACGAAATCACAACATTATGATACTCAATGAAATTGAATTAGGGAGAGAGTTTAAAAGACGATTCTTGATCAACGTACCTGTGTTCGCAAGGACTGATGAAATCGCCGTACAGATCGCAGAAACAGAGAGAGAGAGAGAGAAACTCAGAGAGGCGGCCTATGTATGTATGTCATGGTCAAACTGCTATGCGATGCGAGGTGGGTTTGTGCGGAATATGTTCACCCTAGGGCCATGGCGACTCTTAGACCTCCACGTGTCCAAAGCCTCTAAAAAAGAAAATTACAAATAGGTTTGCTTAAATTATGATTTGTCCTTTATAATTTTAGAAATTACATACCGTCCTCTAAGCCTCCGTTTGGGAAGTAGGTTAGCTTTTTGGTTTTTTGATTTTTTGACTATTTTTGGGGTTAAAAAGCCTGATTTGAGAAGGACTTTTGACTTTTTTGACTTTTTTTGTGAGAGAGGAGTGTAATGATTATGGGTTGGATTTGATGTTTTGTTTTTTGTGACTAAAATAGCCTATTTTGTTTTTTGTAGCTATTTTAGCCCCTAACTCACCAAAACCAACTTCCCAAACTACGCCTAAAATTTCTAGTTTCATAATAAATGGTCCATTTTATTAATAAATCATCAAGTCAATTAATAATTTTTAATGATATCAAATTTATTTTAATTAGTAATTTATATAATTTTATCATTGTATAGGAGAGTAATTAAAATTTTTATTTTTTCAGTTAATTCTATTAAATAAAAAAACCTGACAATGAGATATTAGTAATTTTTCAAACTAGAAGATGTAATCCATAATTTAAACAAATATCAAAGAGTGTATTTATAATTTAGGGGTACTTACGTATAGGTCCTAATAAGTGGACTTATTATCTAATAGGTCTTATGGAAAAAATTTGTCATAAAAAATGTCACTAATTGTAAATTTTAGTGACAATTTATAAAAATCAAAACAAAAAAAAAGTCACTAATTGTCAATTTTTAATGACATATATAAAAAATTGTCACAAAAAAATTATTTTTAACAACAATTTTATCAAAACTTATTTACAATAGGATTTGATAGGAATTAAATCCAACTATTAGAACCTATTAGTAGTTTACCCTATAATTTTTATCCTTTTGAAACTAGACTCTTATTTTCAATGTCAATTAGTACAACACCAACCCAGGAAATTTTATTTATACCTAAAAAATGTTTAAGTAAGTCCAATTTTTCAGTACTCTATTAAATTATTTAGGGTTATAATTTATTCTTAATACACCTTATTTTTTTCTCCCAAATTACCCTTTTGAGGTACATCCAAATAAAATAAATTAAAAAATTCAAATTATATTAAAAATCATTTGAAAAATCTTTTTTTATTCACGTGCATATGGGAACACGACTAAAGAACCCAACACTGATGAAAGAGAATGCTAAAGAAGAAGGAGATGGTGAATTTCATGTTCGGACTTTCAGAATCGGACAAAACCGAACAAAGTAATTTGTCCGATTCTAAAAGTCTGAATAATAATGGCGAAAAATGGATTGAGTATTCACTTTTATGTAAAATAAATATAAAATCAATAATTATACTTTGATAGTTATGTATATACTTACCTCCTCTTTTATGGGTTACTTCAAAGAACTATTTTGATTAATACTCTCATTCATTGTTTGATTTTGTTCAAATTTTCTTTTATTTGCAAGTAACAATATAACCAAAACATAATAACATTGATGATAATTGTGAGTTTTGGTGGTGTACGAGCAAGAAATATTCTTTCTCGTATAATCCTGTTGATCAAGTTTGCGCTCCTCCGTACGACGTCGCTTTACTCCCTGAAAACACAAACGTGAGCTAGCCGGCGGGTGTGTGCCGGATACCTCTCCGATGCCTAAGTCAGCAAAATAGACAAATAGACAAAAAGTTCTGAGTCTTCGGGAATTAAAGTTGTGTTACCTCTCCATAGGTGATGTTATGAGCTTTTATAGGTTCCGTGTGGCACAATCCTAGTAGGACTCTTACTCCTTCATGTAAAGTCCTTCTAGGAATCATATTCCTGAAAGATAATGCTTATCCTTCAACACCCCCTCACTGCTTAAACCAAGTGAGATGGTTTTACCATGGTTGGATGTTAATACGACCGAGATAACATGGCCACGCTAAAGCCGCAGACTAGACCGAGCTCCAACTAGCTCAGTTCTTTCTTTCACTGCACGTGTACCTCGATTGACATATTCCAACTGGGTTGTCTGAAACCGTGCGATCCACAATGAGCTTGGACCGAGCTATCTAACAGCAAGGTCCTAAGCAGAAGCCAACATACTTCGGCAGAATATGGTATGATCGAGCTAACTATCTCTACTCCGACCGTGGTTATTCTTGGACCGAGCTAACACTTGCGAGGTCACTTTCCATACCTGGACCGAGCTAACACTTTGACTGTGGTCCACTTACTAAGCCCTTCTTACTATGGCCCATAGAACGGTCCATTTCCCAGCTCGGCCCAATTTACATATAAATTACCCTCTCAATTACCCCTTAATTCCATCTGCGCAGTATGATAGGGATTACCTGTTACCAGCCGAGCTAAAAACTTTAGCCGTTCAACCGAGCTAAATTCATACCGTGCTAGCAATCTGTCCGGTCAAAACGTCTCTTCAGTCACTATAACTGAATCGATTTCCATTCCAAGGACACGTGGCAAACTCTGATTAGCCCAACGCAGCTGTCACGCCGTCTTCGTATTTCGCAACTTTTGAACAGTCCCGCATTTTTTCCTTCATTTCACACAAAACAAACCCTTTGTTCTTGAATAAATCATTTCTCTATTCATCTCCCTCTTTCTCTAAGCCTCCATTTTCCAAGTTTTTTCTCTCTTTCTCACTGCAACTGTAGAGCTCGTGTTCTTGCTGCCATCACTCCTTTCTTCAGTTCCTCCATCTTGAGCTGGTAAGTAGTTCAAATCTGTTTCCTTTTCATTTATTTCGTATTGTTCTTGCAATACATAGTTTAGTATTCATATGTTTTCCAAAATACATACCATGTTTGCTTCTATTTTTCTGGGAAAAACCACGTAATAAAAACCATTTGTATTTCACGAATAATCTGAGAAACACTGTATTTGATCCAAAATCATACCCCAACCGAACTAGGATACTATTTGTATGAGGCGCAAACCTAGCCATACCTAACAACCGAACTAAAACTTCACGCCATACTTATAGCTTTCATAAGTTAGGGACCCTCTGCTTCTTTTAACCGAGCTACCGAACCGCACTAAGTTTGCGCAATACCGTGCTAGAAAGCCTCAACCACCGACCAGGCTAAAACTTAGGGCTAAACTAGCTCCCTTAGTTCAGACTGAACTAAGAATGCTGCCCCAAAGATTTAACCGGGCTAAGGAACCTTGCTCAAAACCGGGCTAAGAAGGGGTAGTGGCCCACGTAGCCGAGCTAGGACTTTTATTTTATTTTTTTGCCGTTGTCTCTTTTAGCACGGTCCAACGATCTATGTTTAACACCTCTCTTTTTTCACTTTGCAGACTTAGGCTGCCAGGCACTCCTTTGAACGCTCGACCGAGCTACTGAGCGTCCTTTCAAGACCGAGCTAATACCCCATTTTTTATTCATAACTTAAAACCTCATGGGTAAATATAGATATCTGGTAAACACCTCAGGTGCTATGGCCGAGTTCGGAAGGAACTACCATATCCCTGATGATGTCCACCTCACCCTAGCCAAGCTAGATATCATACCTTGGGGAAACCCTGGTTTTGTTCCTTTTACCTTTCTTTCCATTGTAGAAACAGGATTAAGATTCCCTGTGTAGCCTCTTCTCTGTGCCCCACCCAGCTTTCCACAAATTCATACCGTATAATAAATGGTATTGTCGAGCTAAACCACCGGGCTAGCCTTAACCTCAGTTTAGTCGAGCTTTTCCACCAATATTCCTTAGGTTCAAATGAAGATGGGTGGGTTTATTATTTAAGAATAAGGCGCCGGCGTGAAAAGATAATAAAGAATATCCCGGATAAAGATATGAATGATGATGATTTCCTTTGGGTATTTGGGAACTTTGAGGACCAACAAGTCCAGATCCCGGGCGATAGAATAAATTTGAACAAGGGTGTAGCCGGTAGGACTACCTCGGCTTTATTTGCATGCTTTTCTTTACTTCGGTTTCCACTTCCTGAACCGAACTAACCGCATTTTCCTTACTTAATGCAGATTTGAACTTCCTCAAGTCTCAGTACAGCTACCCAAACTTAAACATACTTCGTGCCGCACTCCGATATCCAAACAGAAGCTGGGCCGAGCTATTGAATTTCGAACCAACCTACCGATATAGTAACCGCAGGAAGACCAGAGTGATTGATTTCCTCCTTGAACCTTCGCTAGAGCTAGATCCATCCTTGCCTCAAATCAATCTCATCCCACTAACTGCCGAACAAGAAATGGCCAAGAAAAGAGCAGTGAGGGCCCTTCTAACCGAAACAAACCAAGCCGAGGTACCACCAGCAAGCCAACCACAAGAGACCGTGGTGGCCTTACCAACCGCTAAGCCCTCATCATCTCGTCCAAGCAAGCGTACTCAGACTTCCATAACCGAGCCATGCCTTGTCGACGATGATGAAACCGTGGTGCCTCGAACCTCTTCACCAAGCCTCCACTTGAGCGCTCAGACCAAGCTAGCTCCTCAAAGTGGGTACCAAAGATCACATTTCAGAACCGCGCTATCATGGATTCTGACTCAGTGGTCGCAGAAAAAGACCACTTGATGGCCTTCAACCTTGCTAAAGGCATTTGCTTTCCAACCGACATAAGGCACCACGACCACCTAACCGAACTGAAGGCCCTTCGTTCGTCCACAAAATCAATGGTGCTGGTAAGTTGCTTCTTCGCTTATTTTTCAGAAATTCTTACGACTTTTGGCTCGGTTTTACTGAAAATTGTTTTACCATCCTTTTGCAGGCTATACAAAAAAATCACATCGCTCACAAGTGAGTGTTGAAACTTCGAAAAACCACCAAGCAGGCCATGGCCGAGGCTAATGAAAAGGTGGCCGAGCTAAAAGAGTCCCAACAGAAGACGGCCGAGCTAGAGGCCGAGGTGGGTCGACTCACCGGGCTAGTTACCTCGGCTAATGCTGATAAACAAAAGGCCCTGGTCATGATAAAAGATAAATATCTGCGCAAGCTGGTCAAGCTTGAAGGAAAAAAGAATGCCGAAATAACAAAGCTTGAGAAGAAGCTGGAGGATACGAAGGACCACGGTTTTAAAGAAGGCGAAGCCCTGTACATCAAGCAGTGTGAAGCTGCGAAGGACCTGTTTTTTAAATGCGGATGGAGGGGGGCTGTGGCGCAGCTCGGTCATGGACCTAAGACCGAGGTCTTCAATCCTCCTTCATATTTCATACCGAGCTCACTGGCGGAGTATGCTGCTGCCATTCAGCAACAATTTCTTTAAGAGGAGGAGGATAAAGATGCTGCTCCAGAAGACAACGCTCAGCCCGGTCGCCAGTCTATCTCCCCAACTCCTGTGGTCTCCGTTCCACCTTTGCCTGCTGTGTCTGATGCGGTGCCTCCAACCGAGCTGAACCAAGAGGTGCTTGCTACAACCGAGCTACCTCTGGGTGAGGACCGGGTTGTTTTGGACGTCGATCTAGATGATCTTTTCTCCTGATTTTTCTTTTTTGTCTAGCAAAAGAATTTGTAACCGGGCTATGTCCCCATCTTTTATACTTTGACTTTGCATTATCAATGAAATCATCTTTTGTTTTCCTCAACTGTCTGTTCGGTTTACTTCTATGCTTGTATTTACTTTCCCAATATAACTTGAATGATGTAAATTCTCTGGCCGAGATATTTATCCTAGGCTTAACTTTGTAATCTAGCTATCCATACATGTCAACCTCTTCAGCCTAGATTCTTATCTCAGCTGAAGAACAATAAGTGTTGATTTTTCAAGCCAACCTCTTCGGCCGAGATCCTTGTCTTGCTTGAAGAATAACAAGCGTTGGTTTTTCCAGCCAACCTCTTTAACCGAGATCTTTATCTCGATTGAAGAACAATAAGTGTTGATTTTTCCAGCCCACCTCTTCAGCCTAGATCCTTTTCTTGGCTGAAGAACAATAGGTGTTGGTTTTTCCAGCCAACCTAGAGGAAAGTATTTGGTTATTCCGATCAAACGTCCTGCAGCCTTGATCCTTATCCTGGGCTTAGGAGGGGTGTTGGTTTTTTCAGCCAACCTTTAAGTTGAAAGTGTTTGGTTATTCTGACCAAACGTCCTGTAGCCTGGATCCTTATCCTAGGCTTAGGAGGGGTGTTGGTTTTTCCAGCCAACCTCTAAGTTGGTTTATTCCTGCCAACCTAGAGTAAAGTGTTTGGTTATTCCGTCCAAACGTCCTGCAGCCTGGATCCTTATCCTGGGCTCAGGAGGGGTGTTGGTTTTTTCAGCCAACCTTTAAGTTGGTTTATTCCTGCCAACCTAGAGTAAAGTGTTTGGTTATTCCGACCAAACGTCCTGCAGCCTGGACCCTTATCCTGGGCTTAGGAGAGGTGTTAGTTTTTCTAGCCAACTTCTTCAGTACTGATCCTAATCTTAGCTGAAGAGAGTGCAAAGCTGGTTATTCCGGCCAACTATGCTTACAGCGCTCCTAACTCACTAAAACAATCTTTTACAGAAGCAAACAACTATACTGAAAAGAAACTACTTGTTTTATTGAGAAAGAAAAAATTACAAATACTTGAAATAAAAGCTAAAAATAAAATAGTTTGAGATTGGCAGTGTTCCATGGCCTGGGAATGGCTTTGCCGTCCTTGTCTTCTAAGTGGTATGCCCCTTTTCTTGCTAATCCAACCACCTTGTAAGGTCATTCTCAATTGGGCCCTAATTTTCCATCTCCTGGTACCAAGGTGTTTCCCATCACTTTGCGCAGTACCCAATCTCCGATTTTGAATTGTCTTGGATATATTGTTTTGTTATACTTTCTGGACAACTCTTGCTAGTACGAGGCAATGTGAACCAATGCTCTTTCTCTTCTTTCTTCCGCAAGATCGAGCTCCAGTGCTATGGCTTCTCCATTTAAGTCTGGATCAAAATTTTCACTTCTAATTGTGGGGAGGCCAACTTCCAGTGGGATTACTTCTTCCATGCCATGGGCCAAGGAAAAGGGTGTTTCGCCAGTAGACCGCCAAGGTGTGGTACGGTAAGCTCATAAAACATAGAGAAGCTCCTCAGCCCACTTGCCCTTTACTTTCTCTAATCTTTTCTTCAATCCATCTAGGACAACTTTGTTTGATGCTTCTGCTTGGCCATTTGCTTGGGGGTATGCTGGTGTAGAGTTGTAAAATTCTATCTTGTACTCTTCACAAAAGCCTCTAAAGATTTTGCCGTCGAACTGAGTGTCGTTGTCCGATATTAGAGCTTTTGGTATACCAAACTGAGTGATGATATTCTGCCAGACAAACTTTTTCACATCCTTCTCCTTGATTGATGCCAATGCTTCTGCTTCCACCCACTTTGTGAAGTAGTCTGTTGCTGCAAGGAAGAACTTTCTGTTATCGAGTGCCGTTGGAAGTGGTCCTACTATGTCCAAGCCCCATATTGCAAAGGGCCATGGGCTTGTCAATGGTAGGAGTTCTCTGGCTGGCTGATGTATTTGGTATGCGAACTTCTAACATTTCTCGTACTTCTTGACATACTTCTCTGAGTCTGCTTGCATGTATGGCCACCAATATCCTTGCAAAATTGCTCTATAGGCCAATGATCTTCCTTCTTGATGGCTTCTGTATACCCCTTCGTGAATTTCGAACAAGAATGCTTCGACCTTGTTGGGATGGACACACTTCAGGTAAGGTCCTGTGAAGGATTTCTTGTATAAGGCCATTGATGGGGAGAGCCAAAATCGCTGCGACTTTGCTGTTATTTTGTTGGCCTCTTTCTTTTCTTCCGGTAGGACGCCGTCTTTTAAGAACGCTATGATGGGGTCCATCCATGAAGGGCCTAGCTCGGCGCAACATACTTCTTCTACTTCAGGTTCTTCAATGCTTGGTCTTGGTAAGTAGTCAATCAGTAACGGATGTGGGACGGATGTATCTGCCATTGAAGCAAAGCCTGCTAGTTCGTCTGCTCTACTGTTTTTTTCCCTGTCAATCTGCTCTATTCGCACTACTTCAAATTTCTTGATCTCCTTTCTGACTAAATTTTGGTACTTAGCCATCCTGTCGTCTTTTGCCTCGTAGTCATCTGAAATTTGGTTTACCATCAGTTGTGAGTCACTGTAAACCATTAGCTCGGTGGCCTTCATATAGGATGCTGATTTTAAGCCTGCTAGAAGTGCTTTATATTCCACTTCGTTGTTTGATGCTGGGAAGCCAAGGTTGACTGCTTGCTCCACCACTAGGCCATCTGGTGAGATGAGGACTATGCCTAGTCCTGCACCGTGCATGTTGGACGCTCCATCCACGAAGAGCTTCCACATCTCTCCAACAAACAGTTTTCAGCAAGTGGAGGGATCAGATGATGCCTTAAGAGTGTTGCTGGTGTTTTCTTCAAGGTCCATGCTTGCTGTTTGCCCCTCGCTATCTGATTGTACCAAGTCTTTATTTGTTAGTGAGTCTTGGTTTAGTGTAGCATGGTTTGCTTTTTCCTCCCTTACTTTACTCTGGTCTGCCTTAGGGTCTGACTGCGTATCCTGCACCAGGGGTTGCGTTATTCCAGCGTCAACTTCCAACCCTAGTTCGGTTGTATCAGTCAGGTTGACTGGGCAGATATGATGACTTCCTGGGGTGAATTTCGCGACAAAGTTTGCCAAGGCTTGGGCTTTTATCGCGGTTCTGGGTTGGAACTTGATGTCGAACTGTCCCAAATCGACTGCCCATTTTAAGACTCGTCTAGAAAAGTTCGCCCTTTCAAACAAAGCTTTTAATGGAAAAGCTATGAGGACGATTATTGTGTGGGCGTGGAAGTAATGCGACAATTTCCTTGATACCATCATCAAGGCTAAGGCCAATTTTTCCAATGGTAAGTACTTGGTTTCTGCGCCTAGTAATGTCTTGGTGACATAAAAGATGGGCAAATGTTGGATTCCTTCCGCTCGGACTAATACTGCGCCGATTGCGTGCTGTGAAACTGCTAGGTACAAGAATAGTTCTTCTCCAGGTATTGGGGTCACTAGTAACGGCGGAGAAGACATGTATTCTTTCAAACTTTCTAGCGCGCGGTCCCATTCTTCATCCCACTCAAATTTGGCCTTTAATGCTTGAAAAAATGGTCGACATCTGTCTGATGACCGACTTATGAACCGGTTGAGCGCGGCTGCTATACCGGTGAGATGCTGTACTTCTTTTACCGAGTTGGGCCTCTCTAGATCTTGAATTGCTTTGATCTGAGAAGGGTCTGCCTCTATACCTCGGTTGGTCACCAGGAAGCCTAGGAACTTGCTAGATCCTACGCCGAACGCACACTTGGATGCATTAAGGCATAGCTTGTGCTTCTTCAGGATCTGAAACATCTCTCCTAGGTCTCTGAGATGGTCATTCTTATCCTTGCTCTTGACCACCATGTCATTGATGTAGGCTTCCATTGTTCTGCCTAATAATGGTTCAAACATCTTTGTGACCATCCGTTGGAATATTGCCCCTACGTTCTTAAGGCCAAAAGGCATGACCTTGTAACAATATAGTCCTCGTGGCGTCGTAAAAGATGTAACCTCCTGGTCTGGCTCATACATGGAGATCTGATGGTACTCTTTGTACGCATCAAGAAAGCTAAGACGGTTGTGTCCTGCCGTCAGATCTACCAGTTGGTCTATCCGTGGAAGAGGAAAGCTGTCTTTTGGGCATGCCTTGTTGACCGTTTTGTAGTCCACACAGACACGCCATTTTCCATTCCTCTTAGGCACCACTACTGTATTGGAGATCCATCTGGGGTAGTGCACCTCTCTGATAACTCCTGCTTCTAGCAGGTTTTCTACTTCTTCCGCCACTCTCTCGGCATGGTGGAGTGTTGCCCCTCTTTGACAGAACTCGAAAGTCATAACAATTACGGGAGTGAATGTCAAAGCCTAGAGACGACCCATTTTTGACAAGGTCGAAGACTTAGACAAGCATGCAAGACAACAAGATATGTGCATGAAGGCAGGGCCAAAATACAAGAACAATGCACAAAGCCGAACATAACTTATGATCATGCAAAGAAAGCTGTAACGAAGCAAATACATATAATAAATGCAACAGTTTTAAGCAAGCCAAAAACCAAACTACATTACAATACAGAAAGGATGTAAGAGAATTATGCAATCTTAGCGAGCATGTACGATAGATACACAAAAGTGAACGAGGTGTGATAGATACACAGAGTGAGTAAACATGTGTGATAGATACACATAGTGAAGAGAGTGTGATGGATACGCTTATATGAATAAAGTGTGATTGATACACTAAGTGAAGCAAAGTACGAAAGATACACTAAAGGTGGACACAAAGTGTGATAGATGCACTAAGTGAACAAAGTATGATAGATACATAAGATGTGAATACAAAGTGTGATAGATGCATTGAGTGAACAAGTGTGATGGATACACAAAAGGTGAACACGAAGTGTGATAGATGCACTAAGTGAACAAGTGTGATGGATACACAAAGGTGAACACAAAGTGTGATAGATGCACTAAGTGAACAAGTGTGATGGATACACAAGATGTGAACACAAAGTGTGATAAATGTGCTAAGTGAGCAAGTGTGATGGATACACTGGAGGTGAACACAAAGTGTGATAGATGCACTAAGTGAACAAGTATGATAGATACACTAAATGTGAACATGAAGTGTGATAGATGCACTAAGTGAACAAGGATGATAGATACACTAAAGGTGAACACGAAGTGTGATAGATGCACTAAGTGAACAAGCATGATAGATACACTAAAGGTGAACACGAAGTGTGATAGATGCACTAAGTGAACAAGTATGATAGATACACTAAAGGTGAACATAAAGTGTGATAGATGCACTACGTAAACAAAGTGTGATGGATACACGAAAGATAATGAAGTGTGATGGATACACTAAAGTAAATGAAGTGAATATGTACATGATAGATACACAAAATGAGGATGTGTATGATAGATACAGAAAATGAGAATATGTGTGATTGATACACTAAATAAATGAAGTGTGATTGATATACTAAGCGAATGAAGAAAGTGAAGTGTGATTGATACACTAAATGAATGAAGTGAGTGAAGTGTGATTGATACACTAAATGAATGAAGTGTGAAGGATACACTAAAGCAAATGAAGAGAGTGAAGTGTGATTGATACACTAAATGAATGAAGTGGGTGAAGTGTGATTGATACACTAAAGTAAATAAGGAGAGTGAAGTGTGATTGATATACTAAATGAATGAAGTATGATGGATAAACTAAAGTAAATAAAGTGTGATTGATACACTAAGTGAATGATCTTAAACGGAACTTCTTTGAATGAACCGTACATACAATATCGCCTGGTTGTGCCAGTTTCAAATGAACTGTACATACAATATCGTGCATAAATGAGAAAGAAACTTGATAGGTACAATGCAATACAATGCATGATGTTTAAGGAATGCAATAAACAAACCTAGCGGCGCTTTAGAAAGCACCTTACGAGGTGAGTGGCGATGAACCGCTTTACTCTGACGGGGATCTCCCCTCGTGCTCTTTGAACACTTACCTTCAACTTACGGTATAAAGGTTCTGATATGTTGAGAAGGGGTAACCTCCGTATGTAGAAGCCACAGATGCCGCTTTTCTTTCTGACCATATTTACAACTTTCCCTATTCTCCAACGGGGTGACAGACTAGGTTAGTTCAGTATCCAGAATTGAGGTGCATACACGCTATCTCAACCTATGGGGCTTCCATACAGATTTCAAGCTGAGGACACGCCTCTGGGTATTTAAACCATTCTTTAGTCTCAGAAATCCCGAACCTTTGCGTTCTAGGCAGCAGCCATTCGAACTCTAGTTTCCACCGTCGCAGTTGGTCACCTAGGAACTCATTGCGAAAACAGCCAAGATGCCTCTGGCAGGGAATGGTACTCAGGGAGAGCACTTGATCGCCATTCTGGCTTGAAGCAGACTTGATCTTGAGCATGAGGTAGAGGCACACTCATACTTCGGAGCATTGGCAAAACCTGAAGAGGTACACACGGAATGCAATCTCGGAACTTACTGAAGTTGAAACAAACTCAGATACCCGTCATTTTCCCTCTTTTCTTTTGCTTTGTTGTCTGGAACCTATATAGCTTCAGATAGGTCTTGGTTTTACTGTTCCCGCATGACCTGGGTTGAACCCTGCGGTTTTACGAAAGAACGAATCTTGTTTTGCACAGATGTGGAGAACAGCATGGCACTCGGAGTGCAAAATGATTTTATTTTTGAAATTGAGAGATGAGCTCTTGACCGGGGTATTGAGCCTACGACTGAACACAGCGCACTATGACTCAACAATAGAAAACAAAAGGTAAACAACCTAAACACATCGAGTAACACTCGAAACGATTCAAAACAAGAATCGAGACAAACAAAACGACTGACACGACACACAGACGTGTCCCAATGGCAAGAGACCTCTCAGTGCACGAGTAGCCAGTTTCTCCGGGTATTGTTTCTCACCCTTTCTTATTTGTGATTCTCACATCACTCGGCCCTCAGGCTCTGTTTTTTCTAAAAAAAACCTTTTCCTCACTTTTTCTCTCAGCACACATCTCTCTATTCTTCAATCTCTCATTTTTTTATCACTTCCCTGGGTGGTTGACGGATAAACAAGAAGTTGCGAGCTCTTGCTCCTAGCATTCTGCTAGATTCTCTTTCTTCTGGGCACAGCTAGTGAGTTCCTCCCACAGAGGGGTTACGCTACAACTGGGTGTGTAGCAAATCTGCAGTGGACATCGGTTGACAATGCTCCGCTGGGGAGTTTGAACGTGATCAAATCTGTCCAGATGAGGGAATGGAATATCCCATTCCAGTTCGTGCTTCGCTCTTAGCTTGATACCTCGCTGCTTGGAGGATGAGAAAACTTTCAGCATTTTGCTGTTAGTTTCTGTTGTGCCCTTTTCTGGTAGATACGGTGCCCTTTCTGGCAAGTATGTTGACAATGGGGAAAAGACAGAACACCTGACTTAATTGTGCCCCTAGTTCATTATTTTGACCATTTTTTGTTTTTGCTTTGTACTAAAATAATTTTGATCAATATAAAAGTTTGATTAACATGCTCGTTCAACTTTTTGACTTAAAATCATGCAAGTTAGGTTGTGAGCACCGAAAATTTTCCTTTTTGGGTCCAAGAAAATGGTCCGGTTTTGGAAAAATGAAATAATTTTCGAGAAAATTAGTCAACCTCAGCAAAAATTCTCAAAAACTATTTTTGCAAACGGCCACTGCTCTACGAGCACGGAACCTACTCTTGAGATGTATAACCTCAGATCCAAAACAGTGGAAGATTGCCCCTTGTCTGAACGGCATCGCAGCACATTGAATGGCAACAGAAAGTTGCCCCTTGTTTGAATGGTATTGCGGCGCATTGTATGGCAACGGAAAGTTGCCCCCTTGCTTGGATAGCACCGCTGCGCATTGTAATCAGCCTTTAGAGTGATGATCACAACCAAACTCTCGGATACAGAGAAAACAAAGATAATCAAAACCATTACATGGACACAATCCATTTCGGAGTGTTTGTGGCTGAACTTCAGGATGAAGTTGCCTACGTATCCCAAACATAGGAGTCAAGCCTTACGTAGTTCCGGGTTAAGGTACACTCGGGTATTAACCTCTCCTTTTGCGCTCTAACTTTTGCCAAGGCCGCCCTTTCTGGGTTTTCAAGCTTGCGAGCTTTGTTCTTCTTTTCTTTTCAATTCTTTTCATTTCTTTTCTTCTTTTTTTCTTTTTTTTTTCTTTCTTTTTCATTTTCTTCATTTTTCTTCTTTTCTTTTTTTGCATTATTTGCATTTTTCTCTTTTTTTGTTCTTTTTCTCACTCTAACTTTTTCCTGGGTCGCCCTTTCGGGTTTTCGGCCCAGCGAGCCTCTCAAGGGTAAAAGTGTAGCTTTGTCCATGTCAAATGGTTTTGAGATCCTGAAGTCATCTGAATCCAGGAGAATGGCTGCTGTTCGCTGACGATGCAGGAGTTCATCCAATGGGGGGCTGAATTTGCCCCTAGTGTTGTGGATAGGAACTCGGTTATCCTTCAGCAATACTTTCTTCTTTCCTCCCTTCTGGGATTTGGCATTCTTGCTGATCTTTGACTCTTCGAGCGCATCTGACATTTTTGCCCCTAGTTCAAGGACTGCTTCTGATCTAGCTTTGCAAGCTTCTTTTGACGACATATGATTTTCTTGATTTGACTTCCCTGCCCCTAGTTCGAGGGCTGCTTTGAATCTGGCCACACAGGCCTCACATGGTGGTTGACTGTTGAACATTCTGAATCTAAGTTCAAGGTTCGAAAGCAAGGGGTCAAGTCTCGAGGCTGAGAGCGATCCTAAGCTGCACAATCTCAAGAGCGATTCCACACAGGTCTTCGCAGGACCGCGCAAAACATTTTTTGAAATTTTTTAAGAAAGCGACAAATCGCTCGCGCTGAAGACAGTGTAGAACCAATCTGGATCAAGCCAGGGTCCTTCTCAGTACTCACATTAACAAACATGATTTCATTCATTAAGGGCTTAGCATGCCTCTCTTTCTTCTCAATTGTAACAACCCCAAAATCTGTATTAGAGATTACCTTTATGGCTTTATGGGTTAATGCATTTTAATTTAATGATATGTGTTCAAATTGAGGAATTATCTGTTGAGCCACGACTTTAAAATTGAAATTACCGACCTTTACGGGCTCAGAAATCACAATTGAGGACTTGAATATATTAATGGGAATTTTTAAATCTATTTGGGAAAAGTAATTGGAAATTTAATTTGTCTGATTCGTTAATGCATATTTGGGTAGTTAACTTTGTACTGCAAATTGAAAACCTTAGAGACTTCAGAAACCAGAACAGGGGACATATTTATGATCAGCACAATTTTTAGAGTCACCCGGGAACTTTAATTGAAATTTGATTTTGCGCGATTCGTAAGGCCACGTTTGGCTCTCCCTATTGTGTTAAGCCATGTGTGTGTGTGTTTATGTGGATATATAGATATGTTTGTGAGTGATTGGTCTCATCTTTTGGGAGCCAAAATATCTAAAAGAGAGAGAAGAGAACCGTAGGGGAGAAAAGAGAGGAGAGACCAAGAAAAGCTTAACAATCACGGGGGTTTGAAGGGAATTGAAGAAAGAGAAGGGAGAACAACCATGGAGGCTTGAGGAAACGGAGGAGAATTAAAAGGAAGACAAAGATTGAAGTAAGGTATGATCACCTATCTTGAATCCTTATGTTTAAAGCATCAAATACATGAAATCAAGGATTGATATAGAAGATGTGAGCTTTGAACCCCAACTATGGCTATATTATATTCTTGTGTCCTTGAACTTGGAAATTGAGTGATAGTTTGAGGTTATGATGTTTGATGGAGATTAATAATATGAAATTGTTATGTATTAAAGGGTTTTGGGCTTTGATTTACATGTAATTAAGGTTTGATTTTGAAAATGAGAAGTCCCAAATTTTCAGCCATTTTCGGACTGCAAACTGTTCAGGGCCGCACGTGCAGCACTGTTCCCCCGCACGTGCGGAGACAGCTCTGTCCAGCCAACTTTGAACAAGCATATCTTTTGCATCCGGACTCCGTTTTGAGTGATTCTTGAGCCTAAAACCAAGCCCCGGAAGTCTAGTTTCCAATGGTGGTGATTTCACTCCCAAATTCTAAATAAAAAAATAGTTATGCCCAAATTAGGGACGACTATTTACTTTCTGTCAACCAGTTTTGTACCATTTCTTCACCTAAACCATTTCCCATCGATTTCTCCTATTTTCTGAGACATGGATTATAACTTATTAAGGAATAATGAGCTTGGTACCACCATGGCTAATTGATTAAATGATCAAAGAGAATAAGTAAAGGATCGAGTATAATCTCATATTATGTGTTGTGCACTGTACTTGTAGGTCGAGACGAGGACATCGTCTCATTACTACCGGGAGCTGATCACTGTGAGTAGTAGTACGGTAGTCGTATGTTCAATTATCCTTAATGATTTTTATCGTTAATATGTTGTTCCTTGCAAGTAATTAAGTTAACAATGTGTTGATTGGAAAATCTAGAAGCATTATTGAGCGGTATTACTGTTGACAAAGAAGGCTAACATTTTGTTATTTGCAAGATAGCTATAGTGATTCATGATGAACAAAGGGAATGTATAAGCACTATGGAATCACGGTATTCACGTATCTCTGAAATCATTCAATCTGTAAATGTGCTTATCTCTCATTAAGAATTATCAGGAATGTCCTGTTAAACTTACGTTAACTATGTTAACTCATGTGGATGATGTAACGGCTACCATTAGTACTCTGTTAAGTACAAGTCAACTATGTTAACATATATGAACGATCAAACAAAGGTGTATGCTTTTATATGCTATGAATAGATCAAGTGAACTATGCCATTTCTTAATGAATAATTGGTTAAGACCACGGATTGTTTTATACGTTAATACATGCTAAGCATATGATAAACAACAGTTGACTTACGGATGACTCAATCTGAAGACAGAATTAAATATCAATGACCTTGTCATGTGACTCACATTATGATGTAAACTGTTCTGTCTTTGTTAAGTGTACTGTAATGACATGATATAACAAGAAATGCTCTATGTTCTGATATGTTACGTTTTGACTTAATGAACAGTTGTCCATATATGTAAAGCATTCATGACATCCGTAGCACACGGCCCTTACATGGAACAAAGTGCTACTTGGAACTAAGTGCTACATTGTGAGCTACCTCTAGAGTCCATGTGAGACACCTCTTGAATCCATACATATATGAACTAGGCTTAAAGCCAATCTGGGCCTATGGCCATTCTGTATGATCTATTAGGCCAGAGGCCATTCTGTATTTTCGGTATGGAGCAAAGTGCTATACGGAACTAAGTCCTGCAATACGAGTCACCTCTAGAATCCGTACAAGCCACCTCTTGAGCCCATACATATGTGCAAGTTATGAGGCCTATGGCCATTTCGTATAAGTTGTTATGACATGAAACAAAGTGCTACACTGAACTAAGTGCTACGATGTGAGTCACCGTTAGAATCCATGTGAGACACCTCTTGAATTCATACAAATATGTACAAGGGCTATATGCCAACATGTTTACGGGCTTCATGCCATATGCTCAAGGGCTTCATGCCATATGTACAAGGGTTATATGCCAACATGTTTAAGGGCTTTATGCCATAAGTTCAAGGGCTATATGCCAACATGTTTAAAAGTTTAATGCTACTATATTCAAGGGCTTTATGCCACTCTATTCAAGAACTTAAAGCCATTATGTTTCAAAATATTATGTTGCAAGCCATTATGTTTCAAGACTGGGCCTAAGGCCGTTATGAAATTAGTACAAAATCAATTAACCTTATGCCTTCTTTATTCATGTATGCATTGATATGTATTATACTTCCAATTGAGCATGGAATCATTTATGTACTATTATTCACTGAGCTTTGCTCACTTTGTGTTATGTCTGTTCTGTAGGTAATCACTTTGGGAGTTCGTCTTAGCCCTTGATGTTCACCCTTCAATTGTCAACCTCAGTATGCCCAGACTCCCAGACCAAGCCCATGCATTTATGTGAAGTTTTGTTAAGATTTTGGCTTGCACTTTTATTATTTACCTAAGGTTAAAATGTATGTATATACCCCATTTCTTTACCAATGTTCGGATATATGCTCTTTTATGTGTATGGGTATGTATATAAATAAATGGCTCTCACATATGTGATCCTGGCATGTTAGTTTTAGCCCAATGGATGTTATTCTATGTTACTTTGTAATATTAAATGCTTCTGTTCAGGCCCCATATATTATGTATATCAGGTTATGTGTCCGTATCTGCATAGGTCATGCCCGAACTTTTAGGGACGAGTTTGGGGTGTGACATCAATTAATCAAATTTTGCAAAACCCGAGGAATTCCTTCCTCTTCGTTTTCATCACAATGTTCAAAAAGGTTTTGAAAACTTGGGTCGATGTAATGACTTAAAGGCATAGAAAAGCAGGTGAAAAGCACTGCGGTTTCATTCAAGTTTGCTGGCACAACTGGCGCAAGGCAAAAGCAAACACAAGGGTGTGAAAATCACTACTGTTCATTCAAATCTGTTGGCATTACTAGCTCCAAGGCAAAAACAGACTCAAAAAACGAAAAGAAAAACACAAAACAAGCAAGTGATATCCGAGGTAACACCCCCGAAATCACCCGACTCCAACAAAACAGGACTGACTCGATATAACAAGACAGACCCGACTGACTCAGCATAAAAAGACTGACTTTATACAAAACAACAAGACTGACCTAATACCCAAGTCAGGAAGCACAAAAGCTAGCATTCACAAATGCTCAAAATAGTGCATGCCATACGCCACATCTGGAGTAAACTGAGCGCCGCCCGCAGGTGGTTCATCCCCTGATCACATATTCGTACTATCCCCCAAGTTCATTGATCCAGTGGCGATAGACTTTACTGAGCTGGTACGGCGATGACCTTGTTATCAAACAGATCTTGTACATCATGGCGAAGACGAAAGCAACTGTCAATGTCATGACCGGTTTGTTGATGGTAGGCACAGTATTTAGTCTGGTCATGCTTTGGAGGGATAGGATCGGGTAGAGGCCGTTGTTCCAACGGTTTCAGATGTCCTTTCCGGAGTAAGACCTCTAAAGCCTTTGACAAAGGCATATAAAGTGGGGTAAAAACCCTCTTGACTTGAGGTGGATATTTGGTTTTTTGTGAGCTACTTCCGGACGCACCGGTGAATGGGGTAACTGTTTTTGATGTGGTGGTGCTGACCATGTCCACTTCAGAAGATCTTACAGCTGCATCACCACTGGTGGTCGCATTCGAACTGTGGGAAAACGCCCTCCTGGGCTGCTCCTTCTCCTGGTCAATGAGGCCTTGCTTCATAGCGTCCTTGATTTGTACCCCAATCTCATGTAGATCTGCAAAGGTGGAGAGGAGGAGAACGATCATCTTTTGTATGAGCTTGGGCTGGAGGTTGCGCACAACCATCCGTATTTGATCTTTGTCAGTCAGCCCAATGGTCATCATTGAGACCTTGGCCCTCCAGCGGGTTACGAAGTCAGAAAAGCTCTCATTCGGCTCCTATCTAGTCGTTTTAAGATCACGGGTTGTAATCTCAATCTGCGTGTTATAGGAGTATTTAGCTACGAAGGCCTCAGCCATCTCCTCCCAATTCCTCTTGACGGAATCTTCCAATTTTGCATACCAAATGGCCGCTACACCCGACATGGTCCGACCGAATAAAGAAAGCTTTTGTAGTCTGGTGAGGCCCATCGGCCTTAATATGTCTGAAAACAGTCGTAAGTGCACCATGGGATCCCCGGACTCGTCAAAGCGGTCAATATGTGGCATTTTAAACTAGTCTGGCAGCGTCACGGTCATATTGGTATACCCATCCTCAATGTCCGGGATGGACTTGACGCCTTAAGAATTCTTGAACAGCTTTTCAAGCTTGCTCACCTTCAATGCTGTGGGGTCCACCTCGAACTCAAAGGGAGAATCCGGCAAGTTGGTGGGTGTTTTGGATAATTGGGGTAGGATTGGGGGCGGAGCCGGCCCTGTCGGAATGTCTGTATCTCCCTGGACATTTGGTGCTTCCTTGGGTGCTGGAACTCTTGGTGGGGGAGGGGCTTGGTGCGAAGCAGATGCTCTGGTTTGCTGTTGTAACCTGGCAATTAACTCTGCCTGTTGGGCCACTACTTCTACTTGATGTGCAGCCACTTCTGCCTGGCGGGTAGCATCCTGTTGCATAGCCTGCATGGTTTCTTGGAGCTGACGCATCATGTCCTCCATATTAACTGAAAACTGCGGATTGTACTGGACAGGTTTGTATTCCTTCTCTGAGGTGGAAGCAGATATCTCAGCCCCAACTACGCACAGGTGAGGTGGATAATGATCGCTGAGTTGGACACTGTTGAACTGGTGATCTGTGCCTGACTGGCCTTTTTACCCTATCTCTGGCGAAGGAACACTGATTTGCCCTTGAACTGAATCTCTGACCTGACAAAGTCTATCAATACAAGTCCGGTGTACTCGGGGGATATTGGAGCCTTCTGAAGCTATAGTTCCAGGACTACCTAGCAAAAGAGAAAACAGGCAGCATCTCAGCCCAATTTCACCAGAACAGATTTGAGCATAGCTGAATGATTGTACTCTTTACTGAATTTTGCCCAAAACTCTGCCTGTAAACTGATACCCTCAGGTAAAACTGATTCCAAAATACTAATGCCTGCAGGCCTGATATCCAAACTTACAAACTGGTACATGCATTCCCCGTAGAGAAACACTCTAAAATCACATAGCAAGCAAACGAAAGCCAAAACACCCCTATGGAGGGGTAGGGTTTCCCTGTCCTATTTTGTCAAGAGCTAGGGTTTCACTACGCACACAGCGGTTTCAAACAACCTACAATCGGATAAGTAACCTATCCTAGTTTGGAATAGTCACCATTGATTCCGAATGTGTACTAGGTCGAATGGTTAAATAGGGTGCCCCGGTAAAAATCGGGGTTTGTGTTCCCATCGTGGCAGAGCCCGTAACCGGTCAGCCTTATGGCACGCTTCTCAAAATGAGCCTCCAGCAAACCGTTCAAGAATAGCAGATGGCAAACACGGTGTCATAGGCGCACCAATGCAAATGCAATGCAGAGAAACACATAAGTGTAGTCAAAACAAGATATCATGAGTTCGAGTCAAGTTCTCTAAATCCCCAGCAGAGTCGCCAGAAACTATTAACGTCCCCGAACGTCCCAGGAGGGAATCCCGTTTTGTTCATTTGGGGCTCACTACAGTTCGGACTCAATGTCACGGTCCTGTATCTAATCTCGCGGAGTGCAATGCAAGACCGATGAATCACTAAAGAGTCCAAATCCGGCAAATCATTTTAGAAAACAGATTTTTGAGAAAGAAGTGCCAAACATGGACTGCTTTGCCAGATACAGAGTCGCCACCTAAATATTTTATTTTGGGGAATTTAGGAAACCTTGACTCGTTGCCTAAGGCCACGTGTCCGTCATCACCAAAGTTGCCTCGGCTTGGGAACTTGGGTACAATTGGGGAAGGTCATCTATGAGCATCCCCGCTTGCCCGATCCGAAGATCGGCCTGTACTAAGCATGATATCGAGTTTTGAAAACATATGTGTTCTTATTCCGGTTAATTAGCTAGAATTTACTATGTGATGCGCACAACACACAAGTATAGACTAGATCGCCTAATTTGGAACAAAGAATCGCATATCTGTTTTGTTTGGAAAATGGTTTAAGGTTTGCTACTCTCGAGTAGGCTAAAACACAGATTTTAATGAATTGATCGAATTCAAGTAATCCAACCTTCACCCACAGGCATTCAGGCAGTTATATCACATAAGCAAATGGCCTCAGGGTAAGCATGTTGTCATGTTAACACTTACACACATGCAAGATGCTAAAGCATAAATACTCACAGTGTACTCCGAGCCAAAACAAGGAACATGTTAGTAATCAAATGTATGATCCAAGTCCATGTTAAGATGGCTAATGCATCGCATACAAAATGCAACTAGAATAGGCTCGACTAATCTAAGGATGGCATGTGAAATGCAACAACTCGATACACGTATTCAACTTGGAATTTAAAATACTATGTTGTTAGTATAATGCACCGAGCCTGGTGCATGCAATACAGATGAATGATGCAAACATGCATAGCATAAGGATGCTAATTGAAACGTGCCCTAGAACTAACCATCATAAGCGGTTAAGTAAAAGGGAGAAAGAAATGGTGGTTGGAAGACATGCATCATGCACACGCACGCTTATTACAAAATTGCTCTCTCTCGGAGGGTCCGAATGAATAATACAAATTAATTAACTAACAAGCTAATTAAATATTACAGACCCTTAATTAATTAAAAAAATTAATTAAATTACTGAAAGCAGTAAAACAGCCTCGGGAAGAGGGACGAATGCATGCACGCTCGGCTCCACTCGGAAATCCACTGCCATGTCACATGTTGCCTCTGTTTGCACTACTCTGCACCTCTGAGGACTGCACAAGTCTCAAGGTTACTTCTGGACTACTCCTTGAGCACTATGGGAGGTCACCGACCAAAAGGAAACACCACCGGCCATGGAGAACTGGTCATCGACCATTTGTGGTAATCTCGGCTAACAATGAATGGCCGGCCGGCACTGAAGATGGTCGACCGAGCATCTCTTCTTACAGAATCCTGTTTTGCTGCAGCAGAGGACAGACAGAGCATGACAATGCATTTTCAAAGCAATTTATGCATCACCACCCTCCTCAGCATGTTTGAGACTTAGAGGAGTATGGTTCTCGACCCTCGGACCATCAATCACGCATTTCAATGCATGATGGCCCAAAGAGGCCAAGTATGCATATTTGATGTCAAATGAAATGCACAAAAACACATAAGGGTCCCAAACCTCTATCATGCTTGATCAAGAGGAAAGGGATGCATACACCGTGCAATGTAACCTAAACAAGCAAGCAAGGATGCAAATAACTCAAGTGCGCAACAAATCTAATGCAACATGAGCATGTTATCATGCAATACGCAATAGGCATAAAACCTAATCATGTGGACATGTATGGCATACAACAACATGCGAAATGAAACAAGCATGCAACAACATGGTAAAATGGACTTATACTAACATGGGTAGCTTTCAAGCATGCCAAAAATCAGTGGCCAATATGATGCAACAAAAGCATGGAATAGATATGCAAACATGCATGCACAAAGGCCTATCATCTAAGGCAAAAAAAGAGGCAACTCAATAACACATTTAAAAGAGACTAATATGGGCAAATGACAAGCATGCTAAGCTCTGAAATCATATTAAGAGTGGTGCCAAACCAATCAAACTACCCAAGTAAAGCATGCAAGGGAGTCCCAAAACTTGAGGCTAGCCGAGGGGTTCAAGCCATGACCATATCAACCAAGCCCCAAAGGGCCAAGAGGACTTAAAACAGTCCCAAGGCAGACCAAAACAAGGTTAGAGCATGCATGGAACAAGGCCAAAACATGCTAAGAAATAGGCCCAAAACAAAGGGCATTCAAAGCTACAAAAGGGAGCATTGCTCTACACCTATCACAACCAAACATGGCATGGATTATTCAATGCAAAACATAATCATATCATGTCAAAATAAGCCCCAAAACCCACTTAGATGGCATCTAAATGGCCCAAGTCTAAAGGCATGCACAATGACCCAATCATGGAGCATAAGACGCCAACTCTTCAAAGCATTGAAAGGATGGAAAATGCGAGTAAACAAGCATGCCATATGGACTGAAATTACATGGTAAGTGACTCCAAATCACCGAAATAAGCCAAGTAATGCGTGCTAGGGGGTTCAAAACTCGAAGCCTACAAGCTAGATTGCATGGTAGCTATACATGGTAAGTCATGGATGACCCAAACAACCAAAATCAGACCTCAAGCATACCAATCCAAAATCATGCTAAAAACACATATTACAACATGATGCATGTTAACGCCAAAACATGGGATTACAAGACAAGTGTATGGAGCATACATGGCATGTCTAAACCAACTTAAAACAGTGCTATATCATGGCAAAACAACCACAAATACCAGCTAAGACATAGTCAACATGAACTTAACAAAGGTGCTCACATATGAGGCAAATATGACAAGTATTGAAGACAATAAGGAGAGGGGATGACCCTCTCCTTCTTAGGACCTCAAAACACTATCCCCACCACTAAAATCCAGAGAAGGTCAATACAAGGTGGTCCCGGAGCTCACAAAAAAAGGGACAAAAATGAGGCCAAACAAGGCCTAAGAGGGGGTAAACAACCCCAAACACTAAAGTGATCTTAAACAACTATTTTAAGCACTTAAAAACAGAACTTTTATCAATTATAACTTAAGCTTAAAAACAGATGCAAGATAGGCTAAAAGCTTGTGCCAAAAAAAGAAATCTAGAGCAAGGAACTCACCCTTGTAGAACCTCTTCAAGAACCAAGCTCCAGCACCTTCCTTGGCTCAAAACCAGCCCAAGAACCCTAACAACAACTCCGTAGAGCCTCAGCAACCAAGGATGGTGTAACACTAGGTGTCTTAGTGCAAAACTAAGAACAAAAACACCTTTTGAGCACAAGATACACATACAAATCAAAAGGGAGGGAGATATAGAGATAGATAGATAGATATAAAACTTCTAACCCTAATTCTCTGAACCTTAGAGGAGGGAGGAGGGGCTCCCTCTTTATAGAGGTTCAAATCCTCAAGCTTCCAAGAGTAGCTAAACAAGAGGCAAATCCCTCCATACACGTATATAGAGGGAGGTAAAGTGGATGCCAGCTGTGACAGCTGGCACAAAATATCTGCTAAAAGCAGATAGAAAGGGGTCAGCTGGAAAATATGGTCGATTAACCAACAAAAATGGCCGGCCGACCAAAAACATTGCCGATCGACCAAAATATTTGGCCGGTAGCAAGAAAATAGAGCCAGTGGCCCCAAGCCAAGGCCAGTGAGGTGTGGGGATGGTCAACAAGCCATTCTCTGACCTCAGAAGCAAAAGCACAAGTGTTTGGTGTCCAACCAAGCACAAAACAAACAAGTCGAGAGGTTTTGAGGCAAGGCGCGCGATCGAAACCTCCGAGAACTCAAGACGAACACGAACATGGATGATCACATAGTGTTCAAACGGTGACGTCCAAGTCTTGAAGGTGGTCAAAAATGGGATGTCTACACCTGCCGTCAGATCTACCAGTTGGTCTATCCATGGAAGAGGAAAGCTATCTTTTGGGCATGCCTTGTTGACCGTTTTATAGTCCACACAGACACGCCATTTTCCATTCTTCTTAGGCACCACTACTGTATTGGAGATCCATCTGGGGTAGTGCACCTCTCTGATAGCTCCTGCTTCTAGTAGGTTTTCTACTTCTTCCGCCACTATCTCGGCATGGTGGAGTGTCAATCTGCGAGTGCGCTGTATAATTGGTCTGGCAGTTGGGTGGACATTCAGTTGGTGACAGATAAAGCTTGGGTCAATGCCAGGCATGCCATACGGCGTCCAGGCAAACACTTCGATGTTGGAGGTCAAGAATTCCATGACCTCTATTCTCTCAGTGTTGGACATAGATGAGCCAAGCAAAAAGAACTTATCCGGGTTCTTTTCATCTATTCTTACCTGTACCAAGTCTTCCACTGCCTTCTGTTCAGCGGCTTTGCCAACATCCATAAACAATTCATTACTCTCGGGCTCTTCCACCATCTGAACAAACCCCTTGGCAGCTCAGCTGCCATTTACTGTGACGAAGCATTGCTTGGACATAATTTGGTCTCCATAGACCTCTTCAATTACTCCGGTTTCGTTGGGGAACCGCATTACTTGATGGTAGGTTGACGCTACCGCTCTCATGGCATGCAGTCATGTCCTTCCCAAGATTATGTTGTAAGTGGAGGGCACTTTTAATACCCAGAATTCCACTTGTTTAGTCATGTTTCTTGCTCTGACTGGGAAGATTATCTTGGCGACTGGCCACTCTGGCATTGAGTTGAACTCGATCAGGGGAGACACAGCAGGTGCCAAGTCTTTGTCCTTCAGTTTCAGTTGTTTGAAGGTTTCGTAATACATTATCTCGCACGAGCTTCCTTGGTCGATCAAAATCCGTTTGATGTTACAATCCATGACGCGGAGTGTGACGACCAGTGCATCATTGTGAGGGCAATATATCCTTACCAAGTCTCTGTCTAAGAAGGATATGACGTTCGTGGCTTCTGTTTTCCCCTTTTTGATGATAGGTTGCGCACTCAATACCTCCCTTAAGTGTTCAGCCTTCTTGATCGTTCCCCTGAGCTCACATACTCGCTCAGGTTTGAATACCCCATGTATTACATTAATCACGCCTTAAGGTGGGGCGTCGATCGACATTTCGTCTGGGTGATCGTGGTTCTGGAGGGCTGGCTGTGTCTCTCCTTCTATGTTATCGGTCCAGGTGCCCAACAGCCACTAACTCCTCCAGATGCTGTCTCAACGGCGTGCAATTTTCAGTGCGGTGCCCTTTTTCCTTATGGAAGGTGCACCGAGATCTTTCGTCGTATTCCTTCTGTGCCTCTCTCAATTTAGCTGGCCATTTGACGAAAGGTTCATTGCGTATCTCGCTGAGAATTCAATAGATTGGTTTCTTGAATACCATGGTAATGGCAGTGCGGACTCTCAACCATCTTTTATCTCGGTCCTCTTTGTTGTCTCGCCTGCCTCGTTCATTCTTGTTTGGACATTCTACCGTGTTGATTTTTGTCGTAGTCTTCTTATCTGGTGTCGCTGTTACACCAGATTTTGCCTTGGCATGAGCGTCATCCTCCTCTACCCGAATATGTTGGTGCACTCTCTCCATCAAGGCTTCCATCGTGAGGGGTGAAGTCATAGTAATCGAATCCCTCAATCTGTTTCCGACTAGAAGTCCTCTTTTGTATTGTGCTATGGCGAGATTGGTGGGGCAGTCCCCTATCTGGTTGAACGTCTCCCAGTAGCGACTGTTGTAGGATCTCAATGTTTCCTTGTCGCCCATGTCAATAGAGAGTAGCTGATCGATCTCCACTGGCGTCTTGGTGTTCCTTCTGAACATTGTTACGAACGCCTCCGCTAATTGCGCCGAAGAGGCTATGCTGCCTTCTGGTAGCCTTTCGAACCAGGTTAAACCTAGGTCGCCAAGGCTGGATGGGAATAGGATGCACATCAAAGCTTTGTTCCGCCGGTATACTGCCATGACCTGGCGAAAGTGGCTTAGGTGCATGTAAGGGTCTGTCTTCCCCGCGTACGTAGTAAATTTAGGCTGGATGAAGCCTGAAGGTAATGGTGTGTTCTCAATTGCCGGAACGAATGGCAAGCTATGTAGTCTTGCCAGTGCTTTATCTGCTGGTTCGTAGGCAAGATGCGGTATTGGCATTCCAACATCGACGCTTCCATGCGTCCGAGGAGCCAACCGCTGAAGGGCTGAAAATCTGTGTGGGTCGTGTGCCCTAGCATCCTCCTTGCGTCGTGCACTTTCATTGAGCACAGTCCGTAAGTCGGACGACCTAGGCAACTCCATTTGCCTGGATGATGTCTGGTGCGTATGTGAGGGCCGATAGGTACTTCCCTCAGTGTAAGACCTCAATGATCTTGTTCTCTCAGACCTAGAGTAACGAGTTCTGGAAGTCCTTGATTGAGTATCACCTGTTCTGAGGCTCTTACTCTCTGCTTGCAATGGCGTGGTATGCCTACCATGATCTGCTGAGTGGCGAGGAGGCGTCTTGCTCTTGCGCCCCACTCCTGTCGCCACCCCATTCCCTTTTATCTGGCGCTTCATCAATTCCATGTCCGCCGTCATTCGCCTGATTAACTCGTCCTGCTCCTTTACCTGGTCCTCCAAAATTTGGGGGTCGATCCTCCGCCTCTGTTTATCGGGACTTGATGAGTGACGGGGGCTGTTACCCCCCTTCCCCTTGCATCCCTCTGGGGATTCTGTCGCTGGGGCTCCAGATCTGCCATGAGAGGGATGGAAGGCAAACCTTCACGCCTCCTACCTCCCTCTGGAGTTTGCCCATCAATGGCGGACTGCAGCAAATCTTCATTATGCGCCATTGCGTTTAATTTAGCGAGGAAAGCTTTGATCAAGAGGTTTGGATATTTCTGTGATTCCCATAGACGGCGCCAATTGTACGAGAAAGAAATATTCTTTCTCGTATAATCTTGTTGATCAAGTCTGCGCTCCTCCGTACGACGTCGCATTACTCCCTGAAAACACA
Source organism: Camellia sinensis (assembly GCF_004153795.1). NCBI lineage: Eukaryota > Viridiplantae > Streptophyta > Magnoliopsida > Ericales > Theaceae > Camellia > Camellia sinensis. The sequence goes on from NW_021027062.1 coordinate 769,696, forward strand.
AACGTAAGCTAGCCGGTGGGTGTGTGTTGGATACCTCTCCGATGCCTAAGTCAGCAAAATAGACAAATAGACAAAAAACTCTGAGTCTTTGGAAATCAAAGTTGTGTTACCTCTCCACAGGTGATGTTATGAGCTTTTATTGGTTCCATGTGGCACAATCCTAGCAGGACTCTTACTCCTCCATGTAAAGTCCTCATATGAATCATATTTCTAAAAAGTAATGCTTATCCTTCAACACCCCCCTCACTGCTTAAACTAAGTGAGATGGTTTTACCATGGTTGGATGTCAATACGACCGAGATAACATGGCCACGCTAAAGTCGCAGACTAGACCGAGCTCCAACTAGCTCAGTTCTTTCTTTCGCTACGCATGTACCTCGGTCGACATATTCTAACTGGGTTGTCTGAAACCATGCTATCCACAATGAGCTTGGACCGAGCTATCTAACAGCAAGGTCCTAAGCAGAAGCTTATATACTTCGGCAGAATATGGTATGACCGAGCTAACTATCTCTACTCCGACCGTGGTTATTTTTGGACCGAGCTAACACTTACGAGGTCACTTCCATACCTGGACCGAGCTAACACTTGGACTGTGGTTCACTTACTAAGCCCTTCTTACTATGGCCCATAGAACGGCCCGTTTCCCAATTCGGCCCAATTTACATATAAATTACCCTCTCAGGTGGGGTGGATTAGAATTTTGAGGGAGGAAGAAAGAGAAGAACAAAAACTTGAAACTATAAGAAGAAGATGAAGAGATTTGAATATGAAGAATACGTATAATTGATTAGAATGTAACATGAGAAAAAATAATATTTTATTTTAAAATTTAATATGTTGTCCTTATTACACTTATTTATCGCCAAAGTATTGTCAAATTATCTATTTAGTCCCTAAACTATCGATTGTGTCTATTTAGTCCGTAAAGTATATAAATCAAATTTATTTAGTCCTTAAAAGGATTATAAAAATAAAATATATGCTCATACGTATTATAAATTAGTAAAAGACCATCCCCAATTAAGATTTTGTTTCGTTGTGCATTTAAATTAATATTAGAATATGATTATTCAGTCTTGTTAATAAATAATATGAATATTAGATATACTGAGTAAAATTAGATAATTTAAATAATTACACTTCTCTACAAATAGTAATAGAACCAAAGAATACATTAATTAAGTAATAAAAAAAAACTTAGCAAAAAACTTAAAAACAATCAATTAGAAATTATAAATAAAATATGACATACATTACAAAAAATTAAGGTTTTAGAGACTAAAATTTTGCGACAAAATTATTTTTTAGGGACCAAATATTTTTGTTGCGAAAAATGTTGTTATTATATTTTTAGCAACGAAAATTGAATATTAGTGATGGATTATTATCCTTTTTGAACCAATTTTTTTCTCAAAAAATAAACCATTTGTGACCAAATTATTTTGTCTCTAAAAGTCTATTTATTAGTGACATTTTTAAAATTTTGTTGCTAAAAACCTTATTTTTGACTTTTCGGGAAGACCTTTTAGCGACTATCCTTAAGACGATAGAAATTGATCCCTAAATGTCTTTTGCAACAATTTTTTTTTTACTTTTAGAGACTAAAAAATTTGGTCTCTAAAATTCTTATATGTTATAGTGATATAATACTAAGATAAAGCAAGCATGTATCCATTGTAGAAGATAAGAAACAAAATACTATAGATAATTACCATTATCTTATTGACGCCCACTTTTTAAAGACAGAATAAAAATTTAAGATTCATCTGAAATAAAATTTTAACTAGATAAGGTCTTTTACTAATTTATAATATTATGGACTTATATTTTATTTTTGTAATTCATTTACAGACTAAATAAGTTTGAATTAAGTATTTAGGGATTTAATGGGTTCAATAGATAGTTTAAGGATTAAATAGATTTTGATTTATATACTTTAGAGACTTAATAGACACAATCGATATTTCATGAACTAAATAGACAATTTGACGATAATTTAGAGGTATAAACTGTAATAAATCCTATAATTAAAAACAATAATATTGATGAAAATGATGAGTTCCGGTGAGTTGGATTGGAATTTAGAGTGAAGAAAAAGAATAAATAATTGAAACTTTGGGAAGAAAATGAAGAGATTGGAATAGAAGAATACTATTTATTTTAAAATTTAATGTGTTGTCCATATTAATAAATTCACACTAAAATATAGAAATTAAAATTTTAAAATTTGAGTTGAACGTGTTGAGATAATTTTTGAATTCAAAATATATATTTTTTGAATAATAAGTGATTATTATAGAGGCCGAGATTGGGTCATGTGACAAAGTAAAGGCCCAAATCCAAAGCCGTACTGGGCCAGAAAGAATTTTACCAAAAGAATTACGGGTGATTTTAGTTGCACTAAAATAATAATTCATTATATCTTAATATAAATTTATTAATAAGAAAAATTACACGTTAAATCTTAAAATAAATTTTTTTCTCATAGTATAATCACTTGTACATATTGTTCATATTCAAGTCTCTCCATCTTCTTTCCTAAGTTTCAATTATTTTTCTTTATTTTGTTCATCACTCCAAAATTCCAATTCATCCTATTAAAACTCACAATTATCATCAACATTATTATTTTTTTATTATGTTTTTATTTGTAAATAGAAAAAAAAAATTAAACAAAATCAAATAATAGATGAAAATAATAATTAAAAATATTTTTTAAAACAATTTATCAAAATAAATAAATAAATATTCACATAAATATCAAATTATAATTCTTGAAATTGGAATATGTGCATGATACCACAAAGGGAACCAACCAACTCCTCCGAATCACCGTCTGATATTAGCCGTTCCCTCTAACGGGGTTCAATGTGATACAAAATTTTCTATTCCTTCGTTGAGACTTCTTCTATATGGTCTGTCTTCAACTGATCTAATTAATACAAAAATGCTATGTTTTGGGATTTTTCAATAGAGCAAGTACCTCGACATCGTCGTTGTTTGTTTTGGCGACAAGCTGAATTGGGGTTTTATTTTTTTTGTCAAGAGCTTGTTTATTATGATTAATGATTTGTCTAGCAAATTTATTTTGTCCAAATTTATCCGAAAGACTCTCTTTTCAAGAAGAGACTCCCATGCATGAGTATCTTCTCAGGAAGAAACTTATTCAGATCGAATTCGGATTAAAGAAATTCGATAGATGATGCAATGTTGGTTTATCATTTGGGTATATCACAAATTATAATTTTATTTGAAAGGTAATTATGAAAAAATATAAGATGTATTGAGAGTAATTGTGAAAAAATATAGGGTGTATTTAGAGTAATTATAACTTTAAATAATTTAATAAAGAGTATTGAGAAATTGGGTATACTAAATGATTTTTTGTGTGCAAATAGAATTGTCCAAAAATAAGGGACCTATAAATTACGAGTTAGTCTTATGTAATAGATTTAAATAAGGTCAATTAGATTTTGCCCCTTTTATGTTTGGCTACTTTCTCACTTTAGCCCTTATTTTATTTATTTATTTATTTATTTATTCATTGTGGCCCTTCTTGTTTCAAGTTTTTCCCAATTTACTACTAAAGTTAACTTCTATTAAAAATTAGACAAAAAATGACATATCGACAGTCATGCGATATAAAAATATTTTATTACATATAATTCACACATATAATACAAACTCAAATATTAATATCATAAATTTTTTTTTTGTTGGTATTATGTGATAGTTATCGTAGTATTTTCTATCTAATTTTGAATAAAAATTAGCTTTAAGAGTAAATTAGGAGGAAAAAAAAAAACTTAAAGCATGAAGGGTCGAAATGAAAAGAAATAAGTTTTAAAGGCCAAAGTGAAAAAGGCCAAACCTAAATAGGGCAAAATGTAATTTACCCAATTTAAATATGTATAAGCCTTTTATTTATCAAAAAAATAAAATAAAAAAAATACATATGAGCCTTGTATATTTTTTTTAGTGCATCAATAAGTCTTAAAATTCTTTTATGGACTTATATTTTATTTTTGTAATTCATTTACAGACTAAATAAGTTTGAATTAAGTATTTAGGGATTTAATGGGTTCAATAGATAGTTTAAGGATTAAATAGATTTTGCCCTATATTTTGGGCCTTATCTTTACCTCTTTTCATTTTGTTGTACATAAATGGAATTTTATTATGATTTAACAAAAACAAAATAAAATAAAATAATTATTTTAAAAAATAAAATTATGCATGGTCCATAAACCAACAAGAAATGGAAGAAAAATATATGAAGAAAAATGTTACTAAAAAAACGTGCATACACACAAAGAAAATAAATAAATAAAGAGAAATTTAGTAAAAATTGTTCATTGGACCCCTCTTTATTGAGAAGAATAGTCCAAAATTTTTTACTACATAAATTTCCTGAGCAAAAAGTGCCTACTTCATTAGGAAAAAAACAAATATGTTTCCATATTTTTTAAGACGATTTTGTACTGTTCCCACAAATGGTTGTTTGACTCGGAGGTGTTAAAGAAACATCAAAAATGTTTTAGACCCCAGATTGCTGAGTGTCAGCATGCTCCTTATTTTTTCGGAAGCCATGGGAAGCAAATGAACTTTCAAAGGTAGGGATGGGGATGGGGGTGGGGGAAAAGTGGGGGTCTCAATCACGTTTGAACAAACAATCAATATCGCGGTGAAAACTAATCAGACTTCGAGTCTCTTCCTTGACCCAAGTATCCGCTTTCTTTTTTGGAGCTTTCACTTCCACACCTTCTCCGTTATTGGCTTCGTTTGGGAAGTTGTTATTTTAGTAAGCTATTTTAGTTTTTGGCTATTTTAGTAGGCTAAAATTTTTGTGTTTGGGAAGATGAATGGATTTTTTTATGGTTGGATGTGATGTTTGTGAGAGAAAAAATAAAATGATTATGGGTTTGATGTGATATTTTGTCTTATTAACTATTTTAGTCTATTTTGTCTTTTTGTGAATTTTAGCCTAAACTAAACTATTTTTTTTCTTGCCAAACACCCCATTGCCACCGAGAATCGTATGTTACTATTAGTTATAGTAATGATGAGGTTGCAAGTCGCCATTGGAGGAGACTTTGATCACCCTGCCTCTCTCTTTCCTTTCTTTGTAGAAGTAAATCGGAAGAAGCTTACATGTCAGATAGGGACGGGACCAGAATTTTATTATCGGAGGGTCAAAAGAAAATAATTTTTTTTACCATATATACAAAACATACATGTATATATAATATGATATATATAAATTATATATACATAAAAAAAATTTAAATACCATAGAAGTAATTTCTAAAAAGATGAAGAAGTTTTTTTTTGTGCAAAATAGAAAGAGAATTTAAGATGGAAGAAGAATGATACATATATTTTTTTTTATACTAGGGCATTTTTATGTATAAAATGATATATATATTTTCAAAATTCAATAACAAATAATAATTTTTAGAGAAATAGGGGGGCTATGACCTCCTATAGTCTTCTTCTAGTTCCATCCTGATCTCAGTCACATATAGACATCAAACCCTACACTTAAATTGCAATCTAAAGATTTGAAAACAGATATGTATATATATATATGGAGAGAGAGAGACGCTTTGTATTAGGATGATATATGATTGTTGTGGTTGCTATTTTAATATATATACTCTTATTTTATTTTATTTTATTTTTTTATATATCATTTTTAAGAATGACAGTAGAGTTTTACACTGATAATGTATTCTTGAGTTATCTTTTTTATTATACAGACTTTATTATGAAACAGAGTAATATTTTATTGTTTACGTCAATTTTGACGGTAATTTTTTTATATATATAAATAATTTCATATTCAACCTAGATATTGTTTGATACATTTAAATCTAAAATTATATCATTTTAAAATTTAAAAATTAAAATTAATAAACTTGAGATATTTTGATAATGTGCCATCCATGGGTCCTTAACGCATAAAATTTCCTACCTATGTCCTTTTTACAAAACTTTGAGTATGACAATAAAGTTTTACTCTGGTAGTGTGTTTTTGAATTATTTTTTTTATTATACAAAGTTTATTATGAAACAGTGTAACATTTTACTATTTATGTCAATTTCGATGGTAAACTTTTTTTTATAAAAATAATTTCATATTCAACCTAGATATTGTTTGATAGATCTTGATAAGAAAATTTTATAAAATATTAATTTTATTAAAAATTAACATTTAAATTAAAAATTATATTATTTTAAAATTTAAAAATTAAAATTAATAAACTAAAGATATTTTGATAATGGGTCATCCGTGTGTTCTTCAAGCAAAAAATTTTCCGCCCATGTCCTTTTTACAAAACTTTGGTTATCAGCGGACTTTCACCAACAACCCCACGAAAAGCCAGCCCAAGCCTCGGAGGTTGTGTTGGGCCTAGGCCCCATTTATCATTGCTTCTGGGTAGTGTATAAATAACAATTTTGTCAAGTGAAGGAATGCACTTTTGTTACAACCACTATAGGAATTATGGGTTGTAGTGGCGCATTTTTAAGGTGTTTATAATATTTAACGACGTTTAAAAAACGTTGTATTTTTTTTTAAGTAAAATTAGCATATCATTCGTGTTATATATGAATTGTATTTATAATTATCTATATATGTGAATTGTGATTTTTAAATGTTTTCTCTTTTTTATTTAAATGTCTTCTTTTTTTTCATTTTTTATATTATATTAAAGTTTAATATTTTGATAATAATCATATGTGTTGGACTTTTTAAAGAATTAAATGTCTTTTTTTTATTATATTATATTAAAGTTTAATATTTTGATAATAATCATATGTGTTGGACTTTTAAGAAATTTTTTTTATGCTTGTTCTTAATGCATAAAAGTGTTATTATGAGGGATAATAATCATATGTGTTGGGATTTTTCAAGGAATTCATATGTGTTGAATTTCAAAGAATTTCTTTTATGCTTATTCTTAATGCATTAAAGTGTGATTATGAGGGTAAGACTTGGAAGTTAGGAGAAGTTAATAAATGCTAAGATTTTTTTTTTTTAAATAAAAAAATCAAGAAATTTAGATTGGGAGATTGGAGCTCACACAAGGCTTGGGATTAAAAACCTCCTTTTGTTTAATATATAGTATAGATGGCACTGTTTGGTGAATAGAAGACATTTATAAGCGCCTGCAAATGGGTTATCTTTCACACGCTCCCTCTCTCCCTCTTTTCACCCTTATTTTGAATGTCCAAATCTCTCTCTCTTTCTCTCTCCCTGTGTGTGTGTGTGTGCAGTCTAAACCCCATTAATAGATTAGAGCCATTTCAAACTCCACTGTCTCAAAATCGAAGTTCATCTCAAAATCGATTCAGATCAGTAAGCTCCACTCTCTCTCTCTCTCTCTCTCTTTGCTGTCTAAACCCTAATTAGATTCATAGATTCAGATTGGTCTCAGGGAAACAGATCAGTGATTCAGATCATTTTGAAGTTTGAAGTTCTCTCTCGAAATCGAAGTTTAGATCATTTCAGATTGGTGATTCAGATCATTTTGAAGTTCGAAGTTCTCTCTCAAAATTGAAGTTCAGATCACTGATTCAGATCATTTCAGATCAGTGATTCAACCATTTTGAAGTCCTCTCTCGAAATCGAAATCGAAGTTCATCTCAACGATTTAGATTGGTAAGCTCCACACACACATACACACACACACACACACACTCTCTCTCTCTCTCTCTCTCTCTCTAGCTGAACTAATGGTGCAATGTCGATTTGGTTGTTGAAATCAATCCTGTGAAATCCTATGAATGGTTTTGATATTTGATTTGAAACGATCCTGTCATATCCTTCATACTTGTTCAACATGGCTATTATCATTCATGCTTGTTCCACAACTAATATTGAATAAAGGAAGCCCAAATGGCCTACAAATTAGAGAGCAATGTCAGAAGGAAGAAATTCAGTCGACCATATCCTAAACTCATGTGGTTCAATCTATGCTATACACTTTATTTTTTAGGTATTTTTTTTATAGCTTTATCTTCTAAAAAATTACTAATCATAGGTGTAAAATTTTTAAAACTCTATCCTTCTTATTTAATTTTATTTTAGCTTTTTTAATAATAAACAGAATTATAGAAGAGTTGTAGTGATCTTATTGTTACAGATTATGCTTCTACACATTTACCTTACAACGCAAAAAAAAGAAAAAAGAAAAAAAAAAGATGTTGAAATTATTTATTTAGTTTTGATTTAACTATGTGATCAAAACAGGAAACATGATGTTAAGCTGTAGTTTAAAAGCATAATGCCACAAACATAAATTCACTGTGGAAATAGAAACCAGAGGACCGTATGCAACAACCCCAATTCCTAGTTTTTTGCTTATATCAAAATAACAATGGCAAAGATTAGAAAACACTGGATTCTTGTTTATTGCTTGCAAAACTGACCAGTTAACATAACAATAGTACCTCTACACCTCACTAACAAGTATGAATGATTTCTTCCTCTATATCTCTTGTCCACAAGGACCACTCCAGCTGCATTGCTGTTAGATGTAGCTAGCTTCAGACCTCTCCATCATTCTCTCCCAAGTTTTCAAATGTCTTGAAAACATTTAGAGCATGTTTGTTTGGACAGATTGGATAAAGGGGAATTGTAATCCATCGAACCGTTAGTTCTGGGATATATTGTCCTTGGACTATTTGGTTGGATTGGATTTGTATCCTATGTTTGTTTAGTCATGGGATTACATATTTGGATTGGACTATTTTTAGTTAATCCAATGTTTGGTTGGACGGACTGGATAATGATAAATGCTCAAAAGACTATTTTACCCTTGTAATTTCTAATTTTTATTTAATATATAATTTAAAATTTGTAATCTATAATTTATATTTTATAATTTAACAACACTAAAATTTTTTAATTTATAAGGCCATAATTTTTAATTTATTATTTTCAATTAAATTAAATTTATAATTTATATTTTTTATTTAATATATAATTTTAAATTAACAACACTAAAAAAATAATTTTATTTAATATATAAATTTAATTTTTTAACAACGCTAAAAAAATTTAATTTATAAGGCCATAATTTTTAATTAAATTAAATTTATAATTTATATTTTTTATTTAATATATAATTTTAAATTAACAAGACTAAAAAAATAATTTATAAATGTTCAAAAGACTATTTTACCCTTTTCTAATTGTTTATTAAGGGGTTGTTTGGGATGTTCTAAATAAGTGCACTTTTTGTCTTTTTGGACTAAAAAATTGAGGAAAAAAATATGGATGTTTGGGTTAACTTTTTGACTTTTTATGAAAAAATATGTATTAAAAATTGTATAAATTAGTGTGTAGGGGAATATTAGGGTTGAGAGTTATGCAGTCGTAATTTTTGACTTTTGGTGAATAGTGATAACTTTTTAACTTTTTGAGTAACTTTTTAGCTTTTTGGCTTTTTGGCAACTTCCCAAACTTGGCCTAAGTAATAGCATGAGGGTAAAATGAACATTTCACACATTAGTCCTATGGGATACCAATCCCATGGAAATAATTTTCCCCCTAGGATACAATAATCCCTCATATGAGGGACTAATAGTTCGGAGGGACTATTAGTTCGGAGTAAAAAGAATTGAACCAAATAATGGACTATTAGTCCAGATGGACTAATAGTCCAATCCCATGGCCCAATCCTTTAAAACAAACACCACCATACATAATATGATTGCAGTAAAATGGCTTTGATCATATAGGTATAAGTCACATTACTCCACCACAATATAGCCTTTATGTTTCTACTCGTTCTATTTGTTTTCTGTATGAGTGTGATTCTAGTATCTGTTGTAGACTTTTACATTCTATCAGTGTGAATGAGCTAGGAAAATTTATTTGTGGGTATTGTTGAAACCATTGAATTTCTTTTGTTGGTTTAAAATGAAATTGAGATTACTATTTAATTTGAGGAAAGTTGTGAGATAATACTTTTGTTACACTTGTAGCAAGTTGGACCTAGAACTCTAGAGGTCTTTGCATTGCTTGACTTTTTGAGGGTTTCTCCCTATATTTTGACAATCATGTGCCTATTTGTCGAGACAAGGTAAAAAATAATTAAAATTTTAAGCGTCTTATTGTCTTCACTTGGATTTGGTACTTAATTTTGAGCATGGAGGAGACTTCTTTTTGGCATTTGGTTGCTTTATAATTCACCTCTGTTTGGGTTGAAAGTTAAGAAGACATGAAACTTCTTGAAGTCAATTTTTTATTTTATTTTATTTTGTTTTATTTTAAATAATATATATAAATAGATTTTCTCAATCTATCAAATTATTTGTAAGATTATTGTTGCTTTTGTTAGTCTATCAAATTTCATTTTTAAGATTATTGTATTTGTAAGATTATTGTTGCTTTTGTCAGTCTATCAAATTTCATTTTTCTTTCTTTCTTTCATTCAGTGTCCTCACTCTCGCACTTTCTCACTCTCTTTTTTGTTTCTTTCATTTCATCCCTCTCAATTGGCGATACTGAAGCACCTTAGCATTCTGATATTAGGGTTCTAGGGAAGAACCATTTATATGTATTTTCCCAATTCTTCACAGACTTTGGTTGCAAACTTCAAAATAGACTTTGAGATTTTATGAATTTTGAATTTGCTTTATATTTTTTGATCAGCAAAAGATCCAAACTTTATTGGTGAAAATCAACTTACAAAAGATAGATACTATGAGTTGAGATTTGAAATTATATATATATACTTCAAAAAACAAAATAAAAAACAACAAAAACAGTTTATATCTATTTCTTAGATGCAGAAGGCAGCCTCTCAAGATTTTTTTTTTTTTTTGACATTGGCTAGGTGAATTCTGATTTGCAGTGGTGAATATCAAAGCTTTCAAGAGATTTCGTTTTGTCCACACATGGAAAAACCAAGATCATCTTCCTTTGGCAGTCCTATATACTCTCCTCAAATGGATGTATGGTTCAATCATAAACCCAACCTATAATACATGCATATATATCTGTTTCTATATATATATATTTGATTGGGAAAGAAAATCTGTTTATATATATATATTATTTTAAAAAAAAAATTGACTACAAGAAGTTTCATGTCTTCTTAACTTTCAACCCAAATAGAGGCATCCATAGAGGTGAGCAATTATTTAATCAAAGCCTTTTTGAAAACACAAGACCTTATTAATTGAAATACTTATTCTTATTAAATGTAGGTTCACCTTTCAAAGAAAGAGAAGAAGAAGAAGAAGAACTAACAAGGTAAAAGTACCATTGGAAGAAAGAAAAAAAAAAGGACCATAAGGACAATTTATATCCAAGTTTGTGATCTAGGAATTTGATTGTTTTAACATTGGCTTCTTTTTAATTTTTAATTATTTTTTTTCATAATAGTTAAGAGACTTTTATCTCCATTTAAAAGGACAATAGAAAGTAGCCTTCATTAAATACCTAACATGTCGTATATATCCAAGTTTGTGATCTAGGAACCTGGTTTGGAAGATTGCTTTCACTCCCTCTGTAATGCCTTCAATTGTCAACAATAATAGGTATGGTTGGTGACAATGCTGTAATGATGGAGGAGTTGAGTGGGGATCGAAGATAAGGGGAGGACTTGTGAGAAAATCTATTAATGTAAATCAAGTATAACGCAACAGGTAAAAATTACAAATTATACCTTAGGTGATAGAACCCGTAGCGAAGAATCTTGTTGGTAAATCACGTGCTTAAAAAATGCGAATAATGAACCCCCAGCAGTGGAGTGATACCACAATATGAGTATCACCCACACAAGTTACAGTGCAAAAGTTGGATCGTTCTCATAATGGGAGAGAGTTAGAGAGAGAGTATAAAAAATATTATGGGTAAAAATCACATAACGTATCTGATATCAATGTATTATTGAAATATATAATCAGATATATAACCATATATATCAATCTATCTATATCAGTTGATATGATAGATATAGATATCATGAGTGAGTTATCCAAATAAGTTTTGAATTCAAATTCAAACTTACATAGATAAGGTTCAAAAGGTTCATGGGTCAGGCCACATGGGCGCCCAATTTCTAACATCTCCCACTCGCACATGAGTTGGCATGACACTACCACATCTCTATCTCAATCTTCTAAAAAATGAACAATCTCATACTACCAATGCACCGTGCGACCGCTGAGAACACTTGCATGTGGGAGCTCTATACTAGAAACTCAATATGAGTCAGCATAGAGACATTAACCCAAAAATGAAAATAATGTCTCATATACCCCAGACCGATCTAATTACACTGGTCTAAAAAACATCTCTAATCCCTCGAAAGAGCATGTTTGACCCTCTCAATTCTTGCAATATATTCACACTCAATCCGCCTCTCATACAAAGCAGTGTGAGTTGCCGACAATGAATATACAATAGTGGTGTAATACTAGATGATCTTTCCTTTGCCCTCATGCCATTTAGTTTAGGATTGACTGCTTTCCCAGTGATGTCCCTTAAAGTCGAATCATACATGACCGTAGGTAATATACCAAAGTAGCAGAACATCAAGCCCTTACCTTATAACATAGTCAAAGGTCACAAAAGGGTACATAAATGTAATTCATATAAATAATGACACGTAAGACTCACACGGTGAGGAAACAAGGATCCATTCTCTCACCTCATTACTCGGTCACCAAGCACATATAGTATGAATATATGTTACGGTGGAGTAACTCTTCCAAAAAGAGTGACGTCATACTCGATACACCGTACAGATCTTAGTCTAGTCGCTTTCTAGCGCCTAACCCGAATTCTCTATTTGCTCGCCTTCCAAGCACCACATGAGATCTCGCATCTGGCTAATCATAACAGGCACAATAAGGAAAGTGGGTACTAACATCCATGTTTGGTCCTTAACACGACCTCACTCATATGCACTTAGACCTATATATGCTCTGTTTGATCTGCTCCAATCGATCAATAAAATCATTAATAGAGAGCCAATTTGAAAACTTTGCTAAAAGTCAATTTTTAACTTTTAACCTATTTTGAATCACATTGATGGTGTTTGGGAAGTGAGTTTTTATGTAGATTTTATTAGATGTAGGTTTTTATGAGATAAAAAATTTTTAGTGTTTGGGAAGATAGTTGAGTTTTTATGTGATTGGATGTGATGTTTGTGAGAGAAAAAGTGAAATGATTATGGGGTTGGATGTGATATTTTGTTTGGATGTGTTTTTTTTGGTTTTGAAAAATTTATCAGCACCTTTTCCGATAAGTATATACAATGGAATCCACCATGTGCGCCTCACATGAAGTGATTCAAGAACACTACCTCTTGCGCAATAACCTCTCTAAAGATATTTTGGTGACCAATCTGTGTTCATTCAAGATGCGCCCAACTAGCGCAGAGAATCTTACAAGGAGCAAATTAATATACTACTAGTAAAGCATTCTATCCACAGTCTAATGAGCAAGGTCAATGTCTAAACTACTTAGTTGACCATTTACCAAAGATAACACTTATCATGCCGAATATGCCCATATAACGTACTTTAGGCTCCCACAACAAAAAAAAGATCAAGGAATATAGGTCATCTGTTTCTCCCAAAGACAATCTGAGGATTCATTCAATAGCTAAGGCTCTGACTTTTACCGATAGGTAAGTCAATGGGTTTGCAATTTTGCATCTAGAATCATTCTAGGATATTCCTTATATAAGTCATCAAAGATAAACCGGGAATTCTCCCAAAACAATCCCTAAGAATCGTACATCCGAGCATATAAATTACATCACCCATGTCCATCATATCTAAAACAGAGGACCGCCCACCCTAGGTGGCGACAACCTTATAAATTCCTGGCTCATGATGACTAAGTAAGGAAAAACTTCTTTTTGACCATTGATCATGCCTCAATGATCTTCATCGATCATCATTGGCCTATCATGGCTTGACGAAATCTAAGAACCACTATTTGAATAACTGTTTTATGTTGTAAAAGATTTATTGGAACTAGTAACCTTTTTGCGCTCCTAACTTTTCACCATAAAAGCAGAAGGTAAATCCTACGGATCTACTTATCCAATTCTCCAACGAGAAGTTGGGTCACAATGTCCACAAATCAATGTTCCAAACTTATGTCAATCATAGCCTAAGTCAAAATAACCTCACTCCCCAGGAGGAAGTCTTCTCATGGTCTACACTTTTCTTAATGGTGCGACTTTTCGGTATCTAGTGAGCCTTATGCCTCAACAATGACTATTCAAAATGCGCATAACTTTAGAACAATTTCGCGTCATAATGGAAAGTCAATCAAATTATAGAAATGGTTAATCCTCAAAGACTTTGTCTTCAACTGTGCAACATTGATCCACTTTCTAAAAACAGGGGACTAGAGCCTTTGGCATTATCCTAGGCTCTTTATCATCTTGCAGAGCAATTATGAATGTTTCCCTCTCAATCACCCAGTGATAATGCGGAAAATTTTCACATTCGCTACCACGCAACTAAGAATGTAGAGTATTCTTCCCTAATGGAGTAATCCATTAGTAGGCACATCGCTCCCACTGTCCCTAGGATGTTGAAAATTTATTTCCATTCTCAACTAGGCTATATAAAAGTGTTATACTTAGAATTGTCTATCTTATAGAGTTCCAAAACTCTATTCACGTCACCTTTACTAAGAAAACATTACGTGACTTAATTACACTACCACAAAGTTGCTTACCTATATGCACATGACCCGGAGGGTTTACATGACAGCATACAATAATGCACTATGGAACCTTAGGTCTTAACTTCGCAACCTTATGAGAAGTAAAATAAAGATAAGCTGCTTAACGGCTACAGATCGTCCATAGATGGCTCTCCGCTAACCCATTACTCAAATGGAGTGTAAAATCTGATATGGAGGGCACTTAGTTAGAGATATAGGCAACAAACTAGTGCAATTATCAATTGGGAAACATTTTGCACCATCATCTACCTAACATTAACAATACTTAATTCATTATCTCTACTACACTATTGTGTTGTTGAGTACTAGGAATAATCAATTTTCTAAGCATCCATTTCTTTTCACAGAGTTTTCTAAAATAACTTAAATAGATACTCGCCACCTTGGTCAAAACTAAAAGCACGAAAGCTGTTATCTAATTGATCTCAACCTCATATGTGTAATGTCGAAAATCATCTCAAAACTTTTGACTTTTGGGAGATCAAATAGTCTTGACTCAGATGCATATCGTAATCTATAAATGTGTCGAGATTGAGGCTTAGCTATCATACCCTTACACATATCTAGTCACAAATATCATAGTGGACTAAATGCTCTAATACAAATGACCTTTTACGGTTTTCCTACTTACTTGTGCGCAACCACTGCGAACAAAGTTATACATTCACATGAGAGCAGGATGTCACAAGCGAGTGGGCCCAAGAAGGCCTACTCAAACCATCCTGTCGTCATCTCATTAATGTGATTAAGTATAACAAACCACCGCCTAAAGCTTCTTTATTTTATTTTTTTTTTATTTCTTATAGTATTAAGAGAGATTTGTGAGGATTTAATTTTTTGCCCTTACACATATCTAGTCACAAATATCATAGTGGACTAAATGCTCTAATACAAATGACCTTTTACGGCTTTCCTACTTACTTGTGTGCAACCACTGCGAACAAAGTTATACATTCACATGAGAGCAGGATGTCACAAACGAGTGGGCCCAAGAAAGCCTACTCAAACCATCCTGTCGTCATCTCATTAATGTGATTAAGTATAACAAACCACCGGTTTATGTCCAATGTCATAAACTAATTCCAATCATTCTAATGTGTGAGTTCTCGAAGACAAGTTTTAAAGGTTTAGGCCCAACTAGGTAAATAGCTCACAACTAATTCATATTCACTAGATCATAAAAGGATATCATGGAGATATCAAGTGCGCCTAAGTCGCAAATTTAACTAGTAAGTGCTAATCCCCTGCACCTTCAAGTCAATTTTATTCTCCATATACTTTAATGCATCTAGTTGAAAGATGACGATACTCCTCTTGCCATTTCTATTTCTTACTTCATAGTTACTTGCAATTAATTCTACTATCCACAAGAAAGAGAGAATAAGCTATCAACTATGACAGCTCCTGAAGTAACTTATGCGTGAATTAGGCTAAAGAGTCTAATTCAACATAATGCTCTCACAAGCGATGCGTCAAATTCTTAGAGTCATAACAACCTTGTCGGCCTTGACCTTTTCATTACTATGCTACAACGTTTGCGCTTAGTGGTAAACGTTATTAAAAAAAAACATTAGCCTAACTAAGGAATCATACAAGGAAGCACCTCCTCATGTCTCACACATAACTGTGGAAACAGTAAGTGTCCAGACTTGGACAAGTTGGCAGCCACTTGGCTCTAATCTTTTCACTTACTGTTAATAGATTTTGCTGCTACTAAGCGCTAATTTTTAACTTCAAGTGATACTTCAATGCACACTATTATAGTGCGTGAAATTTTGCTCCATCCACTCCCAATAATTGGGTAGAGAGCAAAAACACTGCTCATACTGGCTACTTGTCATACACTTAATGACTAACTCATTTAAGCTCGCATTTCTTGGATGACATGACTCTTGAATGTTACTTCATCCAATGATGCAACATCATTACAAGTCAAATTACAAAGTCAATCCGCGCAGCTTGACAGTTAAGATCATATACAGATCTATTGAGGGCTTACTAATTTCACAACTCCAAAACTCGCCAATCAAAATTACGTAGCGTACCGCTAACGATAGCGCACACATCAGTTATTTATTTATTTATTGTGCCAAACAAGGCAACAAAACTACGGCGACTTTGAGTCATGTTTCCTTACTTTGGCTCAATTAAGGTCTGACCTAAAGTCTCCAAGACTTTTGCTCATCTAAAGAATAGGATTACATTGCTCACATTTGAACATCTCTACTAAATCTAGGTCAACCAAATTAGCTTCCATAAGCTAAGTCATTTTAGAGAGAAATTCGCATTGGGATTAATTTGATTAGCATAATATAATTTTGCCACAAAAATCTAAATTAAATAGTGACAATATTACACAAGTCGCAAGATCGAAAATCCGCTATGCTTGTAATCATCTCTTGCGCCAGAGGTGACAATTATTCAAAATTTAATTTAATTTATGCGCAAAATATTAGTTTACGGGAGTAAATCTACAAAGATTTCTCTCAACCGAACAACCTCCCACTGACTATGGTATGTCTAAAAGCATGATAAAAATATTCTAATTCCATACAATAGCATCATAATGTAGATTCACAATCAAATTATGTTATGTTACAATTAATAATGGAATTTAAACAAATAAAAAATTAATCATGCTATTCGAATCACAACATATTAGAAATTCTAGGCAAAAAATAACAACATGATGTATTTGATATTCAGATTATGCCTTAACAGAAAATATATCACTTCTGAAATTTTAAATAATTAATAAACACACATGAAATCATAAATAAACATTCCAGAATCTGGAAAAATGCAAAAACCATACCAGTAAATAGTAAACCACTACAGTGGTCTACAATAAAAATTTCAACCCCAGAAAATTAGTTATGCAACACTAGAAGTATTTTAAAGCAGAAATAATGAATTATTATCTCAGGAAAAATATTTTTTATTTTCATAAAATTTTGAAAATTTTACAGAAGATAAAAAATTCAATTATAAGTTCAACAGTACCAACCATGCTCAAAACAAAGCTAAAACCAGTTATTTGTGACCATTTAACGTGATTCAAAATTTTAAAAAAACAAACAGTGCCTTAGCACGCAGCAGCCAAGCCAGCCAAGCCAGCATAGAAAAAGGTGCGGCTCGGCTCGGCTCGGCTCAACTCGGCGCGATGCGCGTGACAGCGTGGACGACGAGTGCGTAATGGCGTGGACAGCGCGCGCGTGGTAGCGCGTGAGAAGTGCGCCTAGCGCGTGGTAGCGCGTGGCAGCATGTGGCCGCTGTTGATGGCGCCATCTGGCGCGTGCGGCTCACGATCCGCCTTCCGGGGTGTTTTCTGGTCTAATTTTGGTACTGCCAGACTTCATTTTCCAAAATAAAAACATCTGTGGTCTCAAAAATAACGTTTAATGAACATAAATTTCTTCCTCCTTAAGCCATTAAGAAATTAAAAACGAACCCAAATTAGGGTTAAATATATCTCATCAAACGTAAATCCAAATCTAACAAACAATATATGGTTTCGAAGGTCTCGAAATAAGGATTATAAATATGTAAGATTTGCAGAATGAAATTAAAGCATGTAAAACCATCATGCATGTAAAGTTTTGAAAAAACATTAATTTTCATGCATATATCGTGTATATATTTATATAAAATTATACACATATTTTAATGCATAAAATAAGCACGAAAATACCCATTAAGGTTCTGATACCAATGTAAATCAAGTATAACGCAGTGGGTAAAAATTACAAATTATACCTTAGGTGATAGAACCTGAAGCGAAGAATCTCGTAGGTAAATCACGTGCTTCAAAAATGCGAATAATAAACCCCAGCAATGGAGTGATACCACAATATGAGTATCACCCACAGAGTGCAAAGGCTGGATCGTTCTCATAATGGGAGAGAGAGTTAGAGAGAGAGTATAAAAAATGTTATGGGTAAAAACCACATAACGTATCTGATATCAATGTATTATTCAAATATATAATCAGATATATAACCATATATATCAATCTATCCATATCAGTTGATATGATAGATATAGATATCATGAGTGAGTTATCCAAATAAGCTTTGAATTCAAATTCAAACTTACATGGATAAGGTTCGAAAGGTTCATGGGTCATGCCACATGGGCACTCAATTTCTAACAATCAACATATAAAAGAAAACCAAAAATTTATCATCTTGACCTTAGATTGTATATTCTGAATAATTTTCTAATTTCTTTTTCTGTGTATCTATCTAGATATGCTCTTAACAACATCTTGATAATGTATGAATTTTTTATTTATTACCTTATTCATTGATGACATTGAATTTTAACACTCTTAGATGTTAATAAAATCTCAATAATTAATTGCTACAATTATTATTTTGGTTCTCTTGAAATTTTGATTTTTACTTCTATATTGTTGGATGACTTGATTGTTGAACTATTCTATGTTTATATTCATTACTATTTCATTTCAAAATTTGATGGTTTTAAATATTACAAGTGATGATTTCCATTGGTTTGATGTTCCCTAATCAAATATTAAAACATATATTTACATGATTCAATGCTATACAGTCTTTTTTTTTTTTTTTTTTATAAATATTACAAGTGATGATTTCCCTTGGTTTGGTTTGCTTACTATTGGATGATGTGCAACTGTGCAGGGACTGCCAATTGTCATTTGTGAGGTGTGACTGATGTTTTCATTGATGTATAGATGATAGCATGGCAATCTTCATGGCATTCCAAAGTCCACAGCGGGAGGTTTTAGGCTTAACCATAATATTTG
This sequence comes from Camellia sinensis, assembly GCF_004153795.1. Taxonomy (NCBI): domain Eukaryota; kingdom Viridiplantae; phylum Streptophyta; class Magnoliopsida; order Ericales; family Theaceae; genus Camellia; species Camellia sinensis. The sequence continues at coordinate 789,213 of NW_021027062.1, forward strand.
GTAATGTTACTAGAGAAGATGCCACTCGCAATGCATTGCTTTTGATATGTGTTTAGTTTATTCTATTTTCCAACACAGTAATTCATGCGTTGGCATAATTTCAAGTCTTTCATATTTTTGGAACATGTTCATGACCAATAACTATTTTTAATGTTCAAAAGGACAGTGTGAGATTGCTGGATGTCCAGGTCTTCCTATGGCAGAGGGTACCCCTGAGCCTTTGAAGGTAACTGCGTTTACATATAATTTGTGGCTTAATCAACGAGTTGTCCTTCATTCCTTCTACACAATTGGACAGTGCCAAAACTTTTTTACCTCCTTCTAATAACATGCTCAACGAGTTGGTGAAGTTTTGGTGAAATAGGGATATTTGTAAACAAATTTTTATTTGGTTATTACTGTGCTAACCAAGGTTTCTTTTTCTTGTTTTGTTCTTGAAAAACATTATTTATGCATTCTATTTTTTAGATGAACTCAGAGATTTCATGGTTGAACTTAAGCTTTCCCTTTTCCAACTTGGAATCAGTCCTCAGATTGCCGCGTCAATTCTCATGCAGGTCTGCTGTTCTTTTATCCTCAAGTTTACATTTCTTGTCCATTAATTAAGACTATTGTGATTGTCCTCAGAAAACCATGTTCCATCCAAAAACTGAACTTGTAGAGGATTTACTTCTCATTTGATCTTTCAAGAGGATTTGCTAATACTAGATTATTTGATATCACCCTTTTTTTCCCCTTGAGTTAGGATGATTATGCTGTTGATGATGATCAATATGAACAAAAACTGAAGAAAGGGACTTGTGTATTTTTCATCTTGGCAATGTAAGATAGATTTGTAAATTTTCTTATCTGGAAATGCATGACATTTTTTTAACAAATTGAACTTTGTGGAGGTGAGGTGTTTATTTAATCTACATTTGAGTTGGTCACTGTAGTTATGGAGATGGAGAGCCAACTAACAATGCTGCAAGATTCTACAAATGGTTTACTGAGGTGGGTAGTATTGTCATTGTTGAACTAACTTTAGTAGTGCATTGTTTTTAGAAATTTGCGTGAAGAGGTATTGGAAATGTTTTTAGGAAAATGAAAGGGGAGCCTGGCTTCAACAGCTTACATATAGTGTCTTTAGTCTGGGCAACCGTCAATATGAACATTTCAACAAGGTAAATTCGTTATATATTCATATCAACCTATTACTTCTCTTTCTATGATTCTTTCTTTCTTGTTTTTTCTGTCCATTTTTTTTTTATCTATCACTGAGCATATTTTGGAAGATCCTTAGCACACCATAATATTGTTACTTAGCCAAATATACTCAATGACTAGTCACCGGTAATTGTAAATGCAATGTTGTATATTGGAACTTCTTTCTAATTGCCTCAATAATTTTCGTGTGTATGTTAATCAAATCAGGGGCATGACACTGAAACTAATAAAAGTGTAGTGTTGAGAGCTATATCATTTCATCCTTTTGGCTATTATGGAGTTTCAGTCTTTGGAATTTCAAGATGATGCAGTGAAGAACCTAGTGACTAAGTTACACTCTGCTAGAGCTAAGCTTGATTTGGTAACACAAACAAAATTCAAATTTGTTTTGGAGAATAGCAAGGTTCATATATTAAATCCTGATTTCTATAGCTTGAGTGGATGCTCATATATTAAATCAAAATTTGTTTTGGAGGATAGCAAGGTTCATATATTAGTAGTAGTCCCCCCATTCTAATTTCTATAGATACTAAGGGTAGAGTTTTTTTTTTTGTCATTATTATTACTGTTTATTGTTTATTTTTTTTTACTGACCTTTAATTGTTTTGAATTGTCTAAAGAGTTAATGTTGTTGTTCAAAGAGAACTTCACAAACCCGAGTCTGATCGCTCTTGCATACATCTGGAGTTCGATATATTTTTTCCTTTTATTGTTTGGTTGTGTTTGTTGTTTGATTATGATTTACAAAGAATCATCCAATGTTTGCCTAAATTTAGTCAATATATTGAAATAGCAATAAAGTTTTATCCATATTATTGCTATTTTCAGCTTTATTACATGTATGGTTTTTAGTTAAATCTAACAGAATTAGCACAATCTCAAAAAAAAGAAAAAGAAAAAGAAAAAAAGAGCTATAACGGTGTTTTTCCAAAACGTCACCACAGTGCCAACGGTCATATTTTTAAAATAGGAAAAAATCTATCACGGCATTTTTAAAACGTCGCTAAATACTGGATGACGTCATTTTAATGTTATTTACCACATTTAGCAAAACGCCGCCTATAGTAATCTAGCGACATTTTTAAAGCGTCATCATGCTACAGTGACAGTTGCGTCTTCGGTGTTTGGTACTAAACGTCACAAAAAGAATTAGCGGAGTTTTTTTACACCTATAGCAACGTTTTTTAAATGCCACTAAATATAAAAGTTCCAACAGTGAATTATCTTTCTTATTTATCTATTATTCTTATTAAGCCAATTTTATCTCATTTATTTATGCTTGAACTAGCATAATACCCGTATCATACACAGGTATAAATAAATAATAAAAAATAATTTTAAAAATTAAATAATAATATTAAATTTATCTAGAATTTTTAATAAAAATGATTTATAATTTATTAAATTTTATTCATTTTTATCAGAATTAAACATTAGAAAAGTTTTTTTATTCTATTTTTTATTCTTATGGCATTAATTGTGTGTTCTAAATTCTTAATAAAAAAATACATGTAAGCTAATCATTAAAAATTGTCTTGGTCTACGCTCAACTTATGAATCATTTGATTTATTTATTTTTTAAATTGGTAAATAGATATTTGTAAGTATTTTTTATAGTAAAAATAAGAATTGAACATATTTTATGCATATTGACTAAAAATTTTGAACTTAGCTATAAGAAATTCTATATTTATGTTTAAAACTATTAGAATGAATAGTTACATTTATTTATGTATGAAAAAACTATATAAGATAGAATTGCTTTAAAGTGTAAGTCATATCTTAACTCTAATCTTACACTTAATCTAAAAATCGATCTGTTAATTAGTAAAAATATTTGATAATAATATATCTAAAATTTATGTTTAAATTATATCATAGTTTATCAGGTTGTGACCTTTATGAGTTAGTTTGAGGGTTTTAATATTGGATTAAATACTAAAAAGCAATCTAGAAAATCTAATTTGAGTCGGCTTTTTTGCTAACAATTTTTGGTTTAAGCTTAGTCCTTGGAGAATTCTCATAATTTATGCTAACAATTTTTGGTTTAAGCTTAGTCCTTGGAGAATTCTCATAATTTATGTCTAATCCATGAGTTAGTTAGCCCACTTATTTATTTAATTTTTAATTATTAAATATTTTTTATAACAAAAATAGGAAATATGCACATATTTGTTTGGTATATTTATTAACAATTTTAAACTTAAATTAAGAAATTATATAGGTATACTTAAAATATATCTAATATTTATTGTATCAATGTTATTTCACTATAACAAAACTAACTATTTACGACATCATGTTTACGGTATGCATTAAATGTATGTCGTAATTAGTATATTCTACGACATTTTTTTTTTGCAAGCTGTTAATACTTTGTCAGTAATGACATACATACCATGTAAGTTGTTAATTCATATATTTATGGTATGCAAAAGTATGCCGTAAAAAATGTATATTTTTTCGGCTTACAAAAATCTGTCGTAAAATATTTACGCTTAAGATGACATACATTTCATATCATAAAATATTATATAACTTTACACGACATGCATTAGCATGTTGTGAAAACTTTTACTGGAAAAAATTTTAAATCAATTTTTTTTATGGCATGCAAAAGTATGTCGTAAAAAAATATATTTTCACGGCATACGAAAATATGTCGTAAAATAATTGCATTTAAGGCGACATATATTTTATGTCGTAAAATATTATAACTTTATACAGCATGCATTAGCATGTCATGAAAACTTCTATTAAAAAAAATTTCAATTATTGTGTTTGATTTTAATTTTTTAGATTCAATTTTTTGAAAATTGACTTTTTTATTTTTCGTATTTTTTTGTTTTTAGTAAATATTTTTAAAATTTTAAGTAATTTTTTTTTTTACTTTTTTAGATGCACTAACTTAGATGTATCTAAAAACTAAAATATTTGTAAAAAAATATTAAAATTAATAAATACAAAAAAATATGAAAATGTACGGAACTTTAATATTTTTTTTGTATTTTTAGTATTTAGTGATTTTTTTTAAAAAAAAATCACAAATATTATACTTTTTAAGTATATTTATACTAGGTATATCTAAAAATTAAAAAAATTGTTTAAAATATCAAAAAATTTAGTGAAAATAAAAAAATATGAAAAATAAAAAATTTTAATTTTTTAAAAATAAATTTTGAAAAATATAACCAAACAAGCTGAATCCAAATTATTTTTTTTATAAATTTAAAAACAAAAACTAAGGTTGCATTTGGTAGAGTTTTCTAAATATGATTTGAGAATAGAGTTGTATTTTGAGTTTGTGAGTTTTGGAATTATGATTTGAGTGTGAAAAATTTGTTAATTTTGTTTGCTTATGAGTTTTGAAAAAAGTTTTGAATTGAATTTGGAATAATTGATGTGACAAATGATATTTAATTCAAAAACTTACAACTTATAACCAAACACACAACTCAAATTTTTTATTCAAAACTCATAAAAAAAATTTAAAATTCAGAAAATATTTTTTATTGAATATATAAAAATTTACATATGTCAATTGCAAAAAAATAAAACAAAATAAAATAATGTACTGTTCCGGTTAACTGGCCAGACGACCGGTGGGACGTTCGGTGAAACAACTGATTAGCCCAAATTTTTTTACATTGAAATTTTTTTTCAAAAATAAATGTAAAATTAATTTTTAAAAACTATAAATAAATACGATGTACAAATCAAAGTCTGAAACCCCAAACTCTTCCAAACAGAACCTAACAATTTCCAACCAATCCCTCGTTTAACTCCGAGGCAAGACAATCTTCTCCAACGCACAATTCATTTTTTTTAAAAAAGAAAAACTTTTTAGCACATTGGTATAATTATTAGTACCAATTATTAGTATATGAAATGAAAGTCTCTCTCCGGTCAACTGGCCAGACGACCGGTGGGACGTCCGGTGAAACAACTGATTAGTCTAAATTTTTTTACATTGAAATTTTTTTTTAAAAATAAATATAAAATTAATTTTTAAAAATTATAAATAAATACGAGGGACAAATCAAAGTCTGAAACCCCAAAACTCTTCCAAACAGAACCTACCAATTTCCAACCAATCCCTCGTTTAACTCCGAGGCAAGACAATCTTCTCCAAGGCACAATCCATTTTTTTTTTAAAAAGGAAAAACTTTTTAGCACATTGGTATAATTATTAGTACCAATTATTAGTATATGAAATGAAAGTCTCTCTCCTCTTTCATTCATTCAGACTTCTTGTTATGTTAGCTAAGATCGATCAAAACGAACCTCTTCTTTTTCTCTATCGTCATCTCTACGAACCCTAGCTCTTCACTCTCTCTGTGCTTCGATCAAAGCTCACATTTTTAAACTTTGAGTATGGCTTCCGGATCATCGGGTCGTAACAACTCTGCTTCGAAAGGGTTTGATTTCGCCACCACCGATGACATTGTTTCCTCGCATGAGGACTACGACAATGAGGATAATTATAATGGAACGCACTCTGATTCCGTGATCGGATCCAATTCTGCTAAGGTATTGTTCTCATATGCTCGCTATTTATTAGTTTGATTTTGAGTCGAAATTGTATTGTGTGATTGGTAATTTAGGGTTTTTGGATTTTGATTTGGATTAGTGAAATTATACTTTCTGTTTCATTTACTTGAATGGAGAAAACTCTTGTTGAATAACAATTAACATGGTACATCGTGGCAGAATTGGATCTGATCGCGAAGTCGGAGTGACTTCCATCAGAATTATCTTGATTTGTGACGGAAGATAGTATATGCCAGATTTCTGTTCATGGGGTTTGTTGTTCTAATATTTGTAGAGATGAAATCTTTAGTCTAACAGCAATTTTTTTAGAACACAACCAAATTCATTAATTGTTCAATGAAAATTTTGAATTTGCTATTTTTTTAGCAATCCTAAGGTAAATAGGCTTATATGTTTATTTCTTTCAAATTACCTTATTTAAACGGTTGCTTTTGAGAAAATATGATCCCAATGAACAAGAAAACAATCTGATCTGTGTCCAAAACAATCTGATATGATAAACAATATACAGAAATGCAATAATCAACTTAAAACTTGTGGTAAATAGTATCATATGTTTGTGGTTCAAAATTTGTCACTTTCTGTAGTAACATGAAAAATATATGCTATAATTCATGCTTATGTTTATGCATACGAATTAGTTGATGTGGTTTATTTCCCCTTAAATCTAAGCGTGTGTTAGGTTTCTTTGGTCTTTGTTACTAATATGTCTAAATTTATCACAACATTTTGGGTTTTAATTTGCCTATGACCTGTATATGCATGTCGTATATGTGATTAGCTTTGAAGAGCAATGCAGTGGTCCAGAGAACAATGCAATGACGATAGATATAGGAACACGGAGTTATCAGGTCTATGTTCTACTCATGTTTACAAGCTTTGCTTTTTTGTCTTTATATTTTGTTTAGAGAGTCAACTAGTAGTGCTGTTATTGATGTCACTCAGGTTGCCTTGTGAAATATCTAGACTTGTGAACCTGTCAACCTGTAGGGAGGTTGGAAGTTGGATGATGATTCATGATTTAGGCTTCTGTGCCCTGATTTTGCTTTGCTTGAGGTGTTGAACGGTGGTCATATATATATTCAAAAAAAAAAAAATTCCAGTTGTTTATGGATAAATTTTACAGGACCCATGTTAGTGGACTATACTTGGATAAATTCTAATTTCTTCAAACAGTTTTTAATAATGTATTAACATCTAAGTGGATAATATACTATTAGTTTAATAATTTTCATTTCCTTTGCGTCCTCTCTTTATTTGGTTGTTGTCTTCACCCTTTTTGATGTGGCGTATTTATTGCATCTGATTGTTTGAACACCCATAACTGGCTCAATTGATATTGTGTAGCAGCTTTTGGGAAGTGCTTGCGTGGATTGAGTGCTCTTAATATTGATGCACTTGGGCATTCCATTTGATTGAACATTGGGTTTTGTATTTTACTTTCAATATTCCTTTATATTTCCGTTGTGCAGTTTATATTGTTGTAATGGATTAGGGTGTTTTTGTTTCAATTTTCATCAGGGAGATAATGTACCCCCTCCTTTAACATTATTTGAAGCTACTGGTTTTCCTTAGTTGGTATTAATTCTTCATTTTAACATTGCATTTTTAATTTATAGTCACGTTTTTACATTCGAGAACCAAATGAAAGCCTTTATATTCTCTCTCATTTATTATTGTTGATTTGAAACATTTAAAGTATGGAGAACTTCATGTGATTTCAAGTCTTGCTACACTTAGGGTAATATTGTTCCTAGTTTTATTTTTTCTACTTTAACCAAATAAGTGAGATTTGAAAAGTAACCTGTTATTTAGGAAATTAATTAATGTCCTTTGAATACCAGGGAAAATGAGCAGCTATCCAAGTATGGTGACACTAAAACAGCTCGTAGCATAATGTTGATAGAGCTTAAAATACTTATAGAAGCAAATCCTCTTTTCCGCGAAAAGCTTGTTTTCCCTACTTTAAAGTCATCAAGATTGTGGACTCTGATCAATCAAAGGTAATGTTGGTTTCGTAATGTATGAGTAAGCAAATTACGATTATTTGATAATTTATTTATTGTGCTTTTATATGTCAGTTATATTAATTATTCATTTACATTGGAGTCAATTTTCTTTTTTCTTTTTTGATGCATCCGTCTTCCTGTTGGCTACCCTATTGAGGTGGCTATTTTGAGTCCACTTAATTGCTACCCAACTGTTTTCACGTGTAAATTCTTAAAAATCTAATCTACTTTTCTTTACAACAGTGGTGATATTTTCTCAGTTGGTGGGTTGATATCTTTTTACTTGCCATTTGTTTACAGATCTTTCAGCATACTCATTTCTTGTGTGTTTTTGGACAATAAATTCATTTCCATGCATTTATTTTGTGCTTATTTATGCCTGCGCTCAGTAAATTCCTGGACGCTCAATGTTTATTTTTCTTGTCATTCTTACAGATACTACTATAGAATTGTGATGTTCATCAGGTATGTTTGATATCTGAATCTGATTTTGTTGTCTATCCAGTCTGAATTGGTAGCACCAACTTTGTAAAAATCCTAGGCCAAATCCAGACATAAAGACTTTGTTCATGGACCATACTTGCACACCTCCAAATGGGGTTCTTGCACCTACTTCTGTTTCTCTTCCACCTGTTGAAGTTGCGAAGCCTACTGCTTATCTATCACTTGGAGCACATGGTGTACGATACCATTTGTCTTAGAAGTTTAATTTCTTCTCCTCTTCTTTCTAATTACATACATCTTTTTAGTAGTTTTACTGATGAATATCTTGTTTTTATTTGTTGTGTGTAGCCCTTTCTGCCTGCTGCAGCAACTGCTAATGCTAATGCCTTAGCAAGTTGGATGGTGAATGCTACTGCTTCTTCATCCGTTCATGCGGCTGTTGTTACTGCATCTTCCTTACCTGTTCCACCAAGTCAAGGTTAGAGTTTTACTTCAACTGGACTTGGCACTAAAGTACTCGTCTTATTTTGGAAAATTTTATTTTACCTGAAAAAAGAGGTTACTTTTGTGGAAATTTGCTTATACGAATTTTTCTCATAAGCCTCTTTATGCAACATTTGCGGAAAAAAGTGTCATTTGTAAATGATTTTTAATTGTTAAGAACTACAATTTTTTACTTATTGTTAATTTCTTTCTCACTTTTTTTTTTTTTTTTTGGGGGGGGGGGGGGGGGTTTTGTTGGGGATGGGTGGGAGGTGTTAAGATGTCTTGATATCCATTACGATGGTTTCCTAATCATGGAGGCAACCTGAATATTCCCATGGAAAGAACTATTGAGAAGCTTATAATTTATTGTTTGCACCATATGGGAATATTTAGATGCTATGTAACATTTGCAAAAAGCAGTGCAATCTCTTAACAGCTTTTAACTGTTAAGACCTACATTTTTTACTCACTGTTAATTTTATTTCTTTCTCAGTTTTTTCTTTCCTTTTTTTGGGTGGGATGGGAGGTTTTAAGAGTTTTTTGATATTCATTATTTTGGTTTTCTAATCATAGAGGCAACCTAAATACTCCCATCCCATGGAAAAGAACTATTGAGACGCTTATAATTTCTTGCTTGCATCTTATAGGAATATTGTAGATGCTATGCTGGTGGACTGTTTGGTGTGTACTTTGCTCTGCTGCAACAGGTGGCAGCATAGGAGATATTCACTTGATAGCATGACCTTTCATCCTCTATATTTGATCCTTGCTGTCAACTTTTGCTTATGCGTATCTTAGTGACTATTTTTTTTGAAGTGATTCACTTATTCTTTTGGACAGGTTCAATCTTGAAACGTCCAATAACACCACTAGCCACTCTGGTTATGGTTGATTATCAGAGCACTGATCATGAACAATTAATGAAATGTCTGCGACCAGCACAATCCGTTGAAGAGGTAATATTGAAGGGTTACTGTCCTTATATGCTTTTGTTTGTGATGCGTATTTGTCGTTGTGCTAACTATTTCCCAGGCGTTCCACTTACTAATGAATTCGTTTCTAATGGTGCTCTTTTAAATAGTTGGTTCTGCTACTGGTGAAATAACACTCTGGGAAGTGGGGATGCGAGATAAATTGGTTTCAAAGCCATTCAAGATATGGGACATCACAAATTGTTCTATGCCGCTTTAGGTTCCTTTTCATCTCTTTGTGCTGCTTCATTTTTATTACTTTCCTTTTCTTTAAAAAAAAAAAAAAAAAAAAAAAAAAATCATTCAAAAAAAAAACCTTGTTGCTTGTTATCTTAGCGTTCTATGATGTGATATATACCTATGATATGAGATATTTATGTAGGTTGTAAACAGCATGTATAAATTAATTGTGACCAGATTTTTTCTTGCTTGATTTGGGGACATTTATAATACTAATCTTCAACTAGCTGTTGTCAAATATTAATTTTTTTTTTTTAAAATTCCCATTTGGGATGTTGCGATCAAAGGGATAATTTGGAAAAAGAAGTCTCCAATTGATGCTAACATGCAGGAACCTTGATCTTCGTGTGTTGGACATTCATAATACGAATCTTCTGTAGGTTGTTGAGTTTGCCCTGGCTTTGTAGGAAGTTGGGTGCTTTTATGTTGTTCTGAAATGTGTGCTTGCACTTGGTGGTGGTGGTGGTACTGCTGTAACATCTGTTCTTCGAATCCCTACCATTGGTATTGGGCCAGGGACATTCTGTAGTGGCCAAGTTAATTGATTCTTTAGCTTTCTATAGTACTCCTAATAATGAATTAGACTTGACTGGCTTGTGTTGTGTATAATCTTTTTACTTTCATTTGTACATATAATTTGCTATTTGACCTTGTAATTTACTTTTCAAGTACAAAAATGGACATTTTAATGATATCGTGTGTTCATATATTGAGTTTACTCATATAATAAACTTTGAGTTTGCTCTCTCTCTCTCTCTATATATATATATATATGTACATTAAAAATAACCTTCTACGGCATATAAAATTATGTCATGAAAAGTGTAATGATTTATGGCATGTAATAAAATGTTGTAAAAGATTATATGCGGCATACAAAGTATGTCATAAATATATTTAAAATGACCTTCTACGACATGCAAAATTATGTCGTGAAAAGTGATGATTTATGATATGTAAGAAAATGTCGTAAAATATTATATACGGCATACAAAGTATGTCATAAATATATTAAAAATAACCTTTTACGGCATGCAAAATTATGCTATGAAAAGTATGATGATTTATGGCATGACAAAAATGTCGTAAAAAATTATATATGACATACAAAATGTTTTTACAACTTTACCTGCATGCCGTAAATGATGCTTAACTTTTCACGGCACGTCATATAACGGTATTTGTGTGCATGCCATGAAGGAGTTTTTACGACATACATTGCAAGTCATAAAAGTTCAATTTTGTTGTAGTGTTTACATCTAAAAAATTCTTTAACACCAAATCAGTGTAGAAGCTGAACAAAAAATTGAAAGCAAGTAACAAGGATAAATACATGTAATCACAATTATTTTAATTTTAGATAGTTATAAAAGGTACTCAAAATTATATTAAAAAAAACAATTCAACTTTTATATGGTAAAATCTACCTTTTGAATAAATTTCAACCACATTACTTTTTTAAATCAATTCATCACTCAAATTATTTGCTATTTTTTTTTTAAAAATAATACTCACTTTTTCAAAAGCCAAGAAAGTAATATTCTGATCGAGCTCATCATCATCCTTATTATTACCATATTTACCATCTCTATTAACCACTATGCAACTCCATTCTAGTTTTTGATCTATGAAAATATAAAAAGACGATGTTGGGAAAATATAAAAGTACGGTTATAATTATAAAGAGTTAAAAATAGAGAATGGAAAAAGGCATGATTTTAGTTTTTCGTTGATGAAGTCTCGAAATTGAGAAAGATAAAGTTGTTATTGATGCTCGCTGGAGTTCTTCAAAGCTCTAATACCATGAAAAAGAAATAGATACTGATACTAATCTTTTTTTTTTTTTGATCAGTAAAAAAACTTTATTGATGAAAAAGTATAATACATGCAAAATTACATCAACAAAGTAGGGAAGTGCAGAAAATATCATAACTAACCTTAACGATCCCAACTAGGTTGGCATTGTAAAGAAAGTACAATCATATGCTAGCACTTAATTCAAGATTGGTGGGAAACCAATCAAAAACATCCAAAGAAGAACCGAACAACAAAATGAGCACAACAACAAAAAGGTACATCAATCAGCAGTAGCATGAGATCAGTGAGTAATAAGGCCTGTGCAGACAATCTATCAGTGAAACTTCATTCAAATCAACAACCACAGCAAAACCACAAATAACCCTCCATTCAGTAATCAGCAGAGTAGTAACAGGTAATAACAACTGGTGATGACAAATAGTTTGTAAGAGGGACTAATTTGAGCCCACTAAATTATTTAGGTCCAATAGCCCAAGATTAGTGGACCCGAATTTATCGCAAGTCCAAGATTGGTGGGCCCGGATTAATCTCCATCAAACGGACTGAATCGTTCTAAGCCTCGAAAGGGTTCGGATCTACGAACTTAGAGACTTACTCGGGCTCGGACTCGAAAGGGTATTGAGCAAGCCTAGAGATCCGAGGCACTCGGACTCGAAAGGGTTCGGATCCATGAACCTAGAGATCCGAAGCACTTGGCTTCGAACGGATTCAGACGCAATCTAGAAGCCGCTCCATTAATGAGTCCCAGAACACTTGCGGGCTCGGAGCTTTCCGAGATCTACGCACCAGAACCATAGGCGTAATGGAGTTCGAACAAAGGGCCTGATCCCGAGGACGGTGAGTGAAGATAAATTCACTTTTCGGTTAAACTAGCCTATACCCAGGTCGATGTGGCACGATCTAGGGGGTCCTTGAGACTCGGCAATATTTGCGGCATGGCGTTCTCTTGAACTACCCCTGACCCTTATACGGCAGGACGTCCTCTGGGACTACCCCTGACCCTTTGGGATGATTGGGGATCATTGGTTAGGTGTGGCTAAGAAAAAGGGTTCGCCGAGAGGTTGATCTCCTCTTCGGGGTTTTCCTCATCCTTGGAGAGGTCACCTCGTCGGACAAGGTGGTTAGAGAGAATATTCCCCATGTGCCTTGCACATGGGCTCCGTCCTACATCATGAGGTGCCTATAAATAGCACCCACCCATAACTTTACAAGGGATGGATTTTGGAGAGATGACTCTTGGGAAAGAACTAATTTCCCATCTCCATTGTCAACCTTGAGAGTGAAAGTGGGAGATCCATGAGAGAGCCTTGCCATTATTCTCTCTCTAACTACTTTGCCTTTTTCTTCACCCAATTTCTTATCTCCATCATCTCCTTTACTCTTGTGTTCTTAAGTTGAGACTATTGAAGAATCTAAGCCTCTCATAATCTTCTAGAGAATTCAAAGTTGTTCTTCAAGGATCTTCGAAGATCTTCAAATTTTTCAACCACTTTCCTGAACCCTCTCATACATTTGGCGACTCTGCTGGGGAGGCGGATTGGTTAATGGTCTCAACGAGATCTGGAGCCTACACAACTTCGGCAAAAATGGCAAACAATGAGACTCATCAACAAGGCTCTTCCAATGGTGGTGATGAGAAGACTCAAGTTCAAGACTCACCTCTTATCCTTGAAGCTATTCAAGGACTTCAACATACTTAACAAGAGATTCTCACGACCTTTCAAAATCTCACCCACACCATGTTGGTGATGGGCTCGAATTTCGCACCACCAGCAACAAATGGAGGTCAAGTCGGCACTGACAAGCATCAACAATTTCATGGTAATGTTGGAAATGGTCAATACCATCAAGATCTACCCCAAATTATCCCTGAAGTTGTACAAAATGGTGTGCAAAATCAAGTGCTAGGAGAAACAAGTCATGGCCAACCTGTGGTCCATGGAGCGCAAAATCACGCACCTGGAGGATCGAGCCATGGTCCATCGGTGGTTGGAGGAGTTTCCGGCGTGATGAATGATGTTCCAGCGAATGTGGAAGTTCAAGGAAGGCCTACAGAGATTTCTCTACAAAAGGGTGCTCCATCTATGCCTAATTTTGTTCCACCGATTGTAAATTCTACTCATGTACCAAGTGGGTCTCCTTTGGCTCCGACGCCAAGTTTGCAAGTCCAACCTAGTATAGCCGTGGCGTGTAATAAACTTTATGGGACCCAATACAACGTCCCATCACCAAATGGCATATTTATTGGTGTCGATGGCCAATATCGTCATGCGTTTTCACTGATGATGAATTCTTAGCACCCAAATGGCCAAGTTGCTCCAAGTTCAGTCCTCGGGTCTACAAGCCAAGTTCTGGGAATACCACCATCAAGTTCTCTCCCTTAACAATTTCTCACTCTTGCCGATGTGCAAGCCATGTTCGATCTCGAACGGGGCAAGAGGACTTTACCCTCTTTGCCTGATCCGGATGTCAAGCCGCCATACCCTATCGAGATATTGAGTTATCCATACCCGGAGGGGTACACGGTGCCGAAGTTCATCAAATTTGATGGCAAACAAGGAAATGCTCGAGAACATGTTGTGCGGTTCATCGAGACTTTGGGTATTCATGGTTCAAACCACGTCCTCCAGCTGAGAGAATTCTCTAAGTCCCTCACAGACCGAGCATATAGTTGGTACGTTAACTTAACCCCAAACTCTATTCGGAGTTAGGAGGAGATGGTCAACAAATTCCACATCAAATTTTTTCAATCGGCTGAGAAGGTAACCGCACTTACCCTATGTAAGGAAAAGCAGCTGGAAGGTGAAGACATTCTCGAATATGTGAAGAGGTTTCAAGACAAAGCCGTAAACTGTCATGAGGCTGTGGAGGAAAGCTACTTGGTCCAAATTTGTGTTGAAGGGGCATTGAACGGATACAAGATGCTTCTTGTTAATCACAAGCTACCCACGTTCTTGGCACTAATTGAAGCATCTTGGAACATCAACATACCTCAATCTCAGGAGATCAGGTTCGAGACTAGTTATAAAACCAGCTTCAAGTCATCCCGAGGACCTTCTGTCACTGCGGCTTCCGCGTCTTCTACCCGAAAGTCGCAAGGGGAGGAATTCAGAGGTCAGAAGAGGAAATACTGCAAAGATGACAATCTTTTTCCGTGTAGTGTTGAGGAGGTGAAGGCCTTAGTTAAAGAATGGGTGGTAGACGAAGAATTGAAGTTGCCTTATATCGAAGAGCTTTTGCCAAAGAAGGACCGCGAGAGTCCTAATTATTGTGTTTTCCACCGATCACTAGGACATCCTACAGAAAAGTGCCGGATGCTTAAGAAGATCTTTAGAAAGAAATTCGAAGCACATGAGATAGAGTTCAGAGAACAGGAGCCCCAGGATATCTTAGAAGACATGGCTATGATGGTGCATGATGGCCACAACCCAAGCAGCTGGTGAAAGCTTTCCAAATGATCTTGCAACTCTAGGGGCAAATTTCAAAATTCCGTAGAAGAAGTCTATCGATGACATTTGCAATTTATATTTACTGCATTATCTAAGAAGTTCTATCTTTCTTATGTCATGAAGAAATTTATTTCCTCCATATTATGTATCTCCATTAGAAATTATTTTCTCTACATTGTATATCTTCATTGTGTTATGTTGCTTGAAACAGTTTTCAATTTTTGTTGCCCCTCAAAGAAGAAAGAGGAATAATAGACTCAGTTACCAACCTGAAGGGACTTTTCTTGACGCAATAGAAGTGTACTTCCACTCGGACCTCCGCAGAGTAGCCATTACTTCCATCAATGTAAGCTTTGAGGGTCTTCCTTGCTGAAGCAGAGTGTGTGCTCCCACTCAGACTTTCGAAAAACAGACCTCGCTTCTATCAATGCAAGCTTTGAGGGTCTTCCTTGTTGAAGCAGAGTGTGTGCTCTCACTCAGACTTTCGAAAAACAGACCTCGCTTCTATCAATGCAAGCTTTGAGGGTCTTCCTTGTTGAAGCAGAGTGTGTGCTCTCACTCAGACTTTCGAAAAACAGACCTCGCTTCTATCAATGCAAGCTTTGAGGGTCTTCCTTGTTGAAGCAGAGTGTGTGCTCTCACTCAGACTTTCGAAAAACAGACCTCGCTTCTATCAATGCAAGCTTTGAGGGTCTTCCTTGTTGAAGCAGAGTGTGTGCTCTCACTCAGACTTTCGAAAAACAGACCTCGCTTCTATCAATGCAAGCTTTGAGGGTCTTCCTTGTTGAAGCAGAGTGTGTGCTCTCACTCAGACTTTCGAAAAACAGACCTCGCTTCTATCAATGCAAGCTTTGAGGGTCTTCCTTGTTGAAGCAGAGTGTGTGCTCTCACTCAGACTTTCGAAAAACAGACCTCGCTTCTATCAATGCAAGCTTTGAGGGTCTTCCTTGTTGAAGCAGAGTGTGTGCTCTACTCAAACTCTCGAGGGATAGCCTTTGCTTCTATTAGTTGCCGAAGTAGAAGTGCGCATCTACTCGGAGGTCCGAGGGACAACCTTGTTTTTGCTCGGACTTCTGAAGGACAGCCTTGTTTCTGCTCGGACTTCCGAGAAACAATCTTTACTTCTGTTGGTGCAAGCTTGGCAGACTCAATTGCCTTTCAAAGGGATCTTTCTTACTGAAGTAAGGTGTGTGCTACTATTCGGACTCTTGAGAGACAACCTCAGACTTTTGAGGGACAGCCTTGCTTTTTCTCAGACTTCTGAGAGACAATCTTTACTTCTGTTGGTGCAAGCTTGGTAGACTGGGTAACCTTCCAGAGGGATCTTTCTTGCCGAAGTAGGGTGTGTGCTCCTTTCGGACTCCCGAGGGATAGTCTTGCTTCCGTTCGGACTTTCGAGGAATAGCCCTTGCTCTCGTTAATGCAAGTTCTGAGGGCACCGAGGTCGTGGAGTTCTTACAAGAATTCATTTGCTTGAAATAGCGAAGCTGACAAACAAGACAAGCAATATCAATTTCAGATCATGATTCAGGCATTACAGAATGGGGCAACTTCAACAAATAATAACGATCTATTTAAGCTATAACAATTTTACTCCTCCAAGCAAGTTCATGAAAATGCAACAATCAAGTTTTTGTCTCTCCGGACCGGTTCCTCTCAAGCCGACGTAAAGCTACAACGGTCACACAATTTTGGCATCAGCTATGTATTTCCCAAGCATCCACAAGTTAAACAAACAACAATATATCATCTTTATTATTCAACGAGGTATTTCATAATATCAACAAGTCCTACGATGAATTCTACATCAGGAGTTCAAGCATGATATCTAATATTCTCGGGGTTGCAACAATCAATCATTCGATAACAAGATTTATATACAATATGAGGGGTTTATTTCCTCGGGTTTCATCGACAACAACAATAATTATTTTATTCATCCCATACAAGCAAAGATAGCAACAACACTCACTTGTAGTCCATGTTCTCTCTCAACATCAATAGCTTAGTGCAAGCATCAAATATTTTGTTTATATCAGATTTATCATCACAAGTTCAAGATCCAATCGGAGGGATTCAAAGAGTATCTCATCTTCTTTAAAAAAAATCAAGTGCAGGTGTCCTCAAGACTATAATGTTCAAACAACAACATTCAACATTAGTGATTCAATTTGTACAAGATTACCAACTCTGATTTTTGCTCTACAAAGTGTGTAAACGACAAGCTCATAGGTTCAAGATTCAACAAGGAGCACTAATTATTTCAAGACAAAAAAAAAATTATAGGATTCAAGATCCAAATAAAAGATCCACCGAGAACAAATTTCAGATTCAAATAAGAAGGCCAAAAAATGATTTTGGGCAAACACTCACCTATAGATCTAAAGAAGTGAAAAAGCTGAAGCTGCCTTGGAGATGGGCTAAATCAACACCAGTGGACACTAAAGCAAGCATCGGCAAAGTCAAAGCTGAAGAAAAAAAAAAATTCTCAGAAATAAAGTCACATATTGAGGTTTCCTAAGAGCTTACCCACAGATCTAAAGTGAGAATGGATAAAGTGTAAAGCTAAAAGAAGTAAAAAGCATCAAACGGCGTAGGTCGTAAGAGGCGGAGCAAGCAGCGTGCACGAGCAGTGGGCTAGAAGGCAGCTAGGCGAACCGACACCGCGTTGAGTCGGCGGTGTGGTTGGCATTGATTAATCATAGCCGGAACCAATGGCGATGGGTTTCAATGGGTATGAAAACAGGGCTGAAATTTGTGAGTTCGGAGCTCCAATAAATGTTGTTAAGCTAAGACAGAACACCAACAACGAGCTGGACGGTGCTTGGCGAGACCACACATGCCGCGTTGAGTGGGCGGTGTGTGTGGTCGATTCTGGACAATCAAGGCCAGAAGCAGCGACGTGTGTGGGTGGCTCTGGACAGCCGAGGCCGGCAGTAAAGTTGCAGTAGAGAGGATGGTTTCTGGTTGGTCGTGGTTGGCTCACGGCGTGATAGTATCTGTAGCAGCATCGTCCGCCACAGCGCCGTCTATAGCAGCGTCTGCAGCCTGGGTCACAACGCCTGTAACAAGCAGCAACTGTGGCTCATCTTCGGCGACGACGATGGCGGCATTTGGAGAGGTAGCAAGCTGGGTGGGCCTTGCGAGCAACCGGCGGTAGCCTTTGATTTAGTAGCTACGGAGTTCCAATTGAAGAAGAAGAGAGCTAGGTCAGCGGCGTTGCTTGAAGCTATGATGAAGATTAGTATGCAAACGGCATAGGCTTCTTGAAGAAGAAGAGACCTGGGTTGGTCTCTCTGTGTAGAGAGAGAGAAAGCCGAAATGGCTGTGCAACAAAAGAGAAAGATTAGGTTTTTTGTCTTTATCCCCAAAAGAAAAAATATATATATATAAAAGAAAAGAGAAAAGTTTGATTCTGGTGACCTGCTAAGGCTATGGCTATATATATATATATATAGAGTGGAAAGTGGGCCTGCTGTATTCTTAATAAATAAATAAATAAATAAATAAATGTGGCCTTATCTGGGCAAGAATAAAGAAATGAATTTCTTAATTCTTATTTCTTAGACTTGGAGCAAAAAACTTTTATGTTTTTTCAATACTTGGAGAAATAAAAATTTAATTATCAGTATTCTGTGTTGTTGGAGAAAAAAAAAAGCCTTTAAAAAAAAGAAAGAAGAAGATATTTATTTATTTAATATTACTTGTCGATTTTATCCGTAATTTACAGTGAGTCCTTAGCTTCATCCATAGATTCTATCAAGACCAAATATTCCTGAAGACATAATGCAAAGCATGGCTGAAAAGGTGAAACTATGCATGCCCGAGAAAACTACAAATTCTCATACACACAAGGGGCAAATGTAAGAGGGGCTAATTTGAGCCCACTAAATTATTTAGGCCGAATAGCCCAAGATTAGTGGGCCCGAATTTATTGCAAGTCCAAGATTGGTGGGCCCGGATTAATCTCCATCAAACGGGCTGAATCGCTCTGAGCCTCGAAAGGGTTCGGATCTACGAACTTAGAGACTTACTCGGGCCCGGACTCGAAAGGGTATTGAGCAAGCCTAGAGATCCGAGGCACTCGGACTCGAAAGGGTTCGGATCCACGAACCTAGAGATCTGAAGCACTTGGCTTTGAACGGATTCAGACGCAATCTAGAAGCCGCTCCATTAATGAGTCCCAGAACACTTGCGGGCTCGAGGCTTTCCGGGATCTATGCACCAGAACTATGGGCGTAATGGAGTTCGAACAAAGGGCCCGATCCCGAGGACGGTGAGTGAAGATAAATTCACTCTTTGGTTAAACTAGCCTATACCCAGGTCGAGGTGGCACGATCTAGGGGGTCCCTGAGACTCGGCAATATTTGCGGCAGGGCGTTCTCTTGAACTACTCCTTACCCTTATGCGGCAAGACGTCCTCTGGGACTACCCCTGACCCTTTGGGATGATTGAGGATCATTGGTTAGGTGTGGCTAAGAAAAAGGGTTCGCCGAGAGGTTGATTTCCTCTTCGGGGGTTTCCTCATCCTTGGAGAGGTCGCCTCGTCGGACAAGGTGGTTAGAGAGAATATTCCCCATGTGCCTTGCACATGGACTCCATCCTACATCATGAGGTGCCTATAAATAGCACCCATCCATAGCTTTACAAGGGATGGATTTTGGAGAGATGACTCTTGAGAAAGAACTTATTTCCCATCTCCATTGTCAACCTTGAGAGTGAAAGTGGGAGATCCATGAGAGAGCCTTGCCATTATTCTCTCTCTAACTACTTTGTCTTCTTCTTCTCCCAATCTCTTATCTTCATCATCTCCTTTACTCTTGTGTTCTTAAGTTGAGACAATTGAAGAATCTAAGCCTCTCATAATCTTCTAGAGAATTCGAAGTTGTTCTTCAAGGATTTTCGAAGATCTTCAATTTTTTCAACAACTTTCCTGAACCCTCTCATACACAGTTCACCTAACCAAGCATCTGATGAGCCAATTGGTGACGACATGCAGAAATCATTGCAGCATCTCAGTACTTGACACCTCCACTGCTTCACCCATACAGCAAAACCAATGCACAAGCACCTCCAAATCATTGAGACTTTAGCCAACTTTTAACAGCCACTGAGGCTTGCATTTGATTAGAACCATCATTCTAAAATTACCACTATGCAGCAGCCCCAAATTTGATTAAAACCATCAGACCAGTAGCTGACCTGCTATAAAAACCAGCAACAGAAAGCAATTTGATAAAAACTAGCAGCCTGCATACTCATACAGACAGCTGCAGAACTCCCAGCATCTTACACAGACAGACAGCTACATACTTCCTCAGCAAACCACTGAAGGCTGCTGATGTTGCATCTACTAACCCAAGCCCCTTCCAACCAGAATAGAAATCCCACAAAAACAGAACCAAAAACTAACAGCTGCTGCTGAGCATAACATTCTAATAAAACAAATCAACCACCAACAGCCAACAAAGAGTCTTATACATCAGTACACCTAGGTTCTTTTTGCCCAAAACATCATCTCATCCCAAGTCTCACCCAGCCATCAACCTTATAAACAAAAATCTAACCTTAGACACAATCCTTTAACACAAAATAGCAACAACATCACACAACACCAAAAACTTCCATATCGGATACAAAAACTTCACCTAAACAAAACAGCAAAAAAATGACCAGCATAGCAGACCAACACCAGCACCAGATCAACAATTCAATTTCCTTGTATCAAAATAGAACATAAAAAAAAAAACAAAAAAAAGAAACCACCAGCACCAGCATACTTAGCAGCAATTCAGCATCCTTATGTCCCAATTTCTATACACAGTTGCAGACCTACTTCAGGTTATATAACACATCGTGCATCGAGTAATTAAACTCTTTCAAGGAGAAAACAGCCCACATAGCAACTTTGATTTTTACTAGGTCAGCCAAATCATTCAAAGCTGGTTGTGCTTCGTTAAATATGCACTCATTCCTGAGTTTCCACACTGACCACATTACTGCCAATGGTATCATCTTCCAGATCTCCTTTACCTTTTTCTTCATTTTTGGACCTAACCAGTAGTGAAGTACTGCCTCCACTGAACCAGAAATAGCCCAACTCAAGTTCCACCAAGTCACAATACTGGCCCATATTCTCTAGATCTTAGGACAGTGAAGGAGGACATGGTTTAAAGACTCCACCTCAGATTTACAAAACACACACAGTGCACTAGCATTAGAATTCAATACTCCAATCCTTTGTAAAAACTCAAAGGACTTAATCCTACCTCTCCAAGCCAACCAGCTCAGAAACTGTACTTTGGAAGGGGCTAAATTATTCCAAATGCTTTTAGTGACTGTGATAGTTGGCCCTTTACATGCTACGACCCACTTCCAGATTGATGACACATTAAAGACTCCAGAAGGGTGCGCTAACCAAGAGAAATAGTCTTCAACCCCTTCATTTAGTCTAGGAGCACTCTGTAACAAATCATTAAGTTTCAACGTTTCCTCTTCTTCCCAAGTAAGAAGAGGCCTTCTAAAGGCAATATTCCAATCTGTACCCACTCCTTTGCTATTCAAATACTCAAACAGAGTGCCATCCTTTTCACCTGACAAGGAGAATAATCTGGGAAATGCCTCACTCAGACTTTGATTATTAATCCCCCTACCAATCAAGAACCGCACTCTTCTACCATTTCCAACAATTACCTTAAAATTTTGCAAAAAGAAATCTCGCAAGTCAGGATTTTCAGCAACCACTGATAGTACACCCTGCCACAAATTAGATATGGACAGTGACTCTCCTAAAAATGGGCTCCATTTGCCACCCAAACCTTCATACTTACTGCATACCACTTGTTTCCACAAAGCTGAATCCTCTTTGCTATATCTCCATCACCACTTAATTAAAAGGCACTCATTAACTTGACTTAGATTTCTCACACCTAGCCCACCTTGATTTTTGCTTAGACAAATCTCCTTCCAGCTAACTAGGTGCACTTTTTTCTAGATTTCAGAGCCTCCCCAAAGAAAATTGGCTTGAATTTTGTCTAGTGATTTTGCAATACCCACTAGCAGCTTGAAGATGGATAGGAAATAGACTGGCAAGCTAGTCAAAACAGACTTTATCAGTGTTAATCTTCTTGCAAAAGATAGATACATTCTCTTCCATGAAGTTAGCTTATTCTTGAACTTATCCACTACTGGTTTCCATGAACTCTTTCTTCTTGGATTTGCTTCTAATGGAAGTCCCAGATAGTTCATTGGCAGCTTTTGATTGAGGCATTTAAGTTTCTTTGCAAAGGCCTTCACTAGGTCATCCTGAATACCCACCCCACACACTTTGCTTTTATGAAAATTTATTTTAAGTCCTGACATCACCTCAAAGCATCTTAAAATCCTTTTCATAGCAACAATTTCCTCCCATTCAGCTTCACAAAATATAATAGTATCATCAGCAAATTGCAAGTGTGATAGTTTCAACTCATTTGGCCCTACTGTGACTCCTCTAATCAAACCCTCTTCTTTTGCTCTTTCCATAAGTGTATTAAGGCCCTTTGCTACAATGTTAAAAAGGAAAGGTGAAAGTGGGTCGCCTTGCCTAAGGCCTTTCATGGGGGAAAACTCTGAAGTAGGTGATCCATTTACTAATACTGAAATTCTAGCTGTAGATCTGCACGTCTTTATCCATCCCACCCATTTCTCCCCAAAACCAAAATTGGCCATCATTGAATACAAAAACTCTCAATTTACTAAGTCATATGCCTTTTCAATGTCCAATTTTAGGATGATTCCTTTCTTTTTTAACCTTCTCTACCAATCCACTACTTCATTGGCAATTAGAACTCCATCTAGAATGTATCTTCCACTTAAAAATGCCGTTTGTACTTCACTAATGATCTTGGGTAAGACCCGCCTTAACCTTTTTGATAAGACTTTGGCAATTATTTTATACATGGAGCTAACCAAACTGATTGGCCTACAGTCACTTAGACCCACTGGTTTTTCCTTCTTAGGAATTAAGGTAATATATGAACTATTCACTCTTTTGGCCAACTTACCATTGGAGTGGAACTCATACATCATCTGCACAATCTCCCATTTCATGATGTCCCAGCATTTTTGGATACACTTTAGATTAAAACCATCCAGCCCTGGAGCTTTGTTACCATCGCAGTCTTTGATTGCTTCCCAGATTTCATCCTCTAAAAAATCTGCCTCCAATAATTTAGTTGAATCTGTTTGACTAAGTGAGGCAAAAACACCTGACAACCTTGGTCTACACCTCCATCCTTCAGTGAACAACTGACTGAAATGACTTACCATAGCCTGTTTAATCATCGCAGGTTGATCATGCAGTACTCCATGCTCATTAACTGAGTTCAATAAGTTTTTCCTCTGCCTTTTACTTGCCATTATATGAAACAACCTGGTATTTTTATCCCCATTTTCAGCCCAAACCATTTTAGATTTTTGATGCCACAACCATTCCTTTTTCTTGCTCAGATCCTAAGCGAAACTTCTAACTTCTACCCTTCTTTTAATCTCAGAATCCTGGAGAATCCTTTCTTCTGCTTTTAAATCCCATTCATGAATTTCATCATCTGCTTGTTTTAGTTGCTCATCAAGGTTACCAAACACTTCACAGTTCCACCTTCTCAGATATACTCTTAGATTTCCTAGCTTTTTCAATAGCTTATAACTGGCCCACCCACTGACCTGTGTTCCTTCCCAACATTTCTTTACTACTTCTTTGAATTTATGATGCAAACACCATCCATTTATGAATCTAAATGGTTTTGGACCCCAATCCCACTCATCTTCAATAAGGAGTATTGGGCAATGGTCATAAATGCTTCGAGGCAGCCCCCACTGTTTCAACTTTAATCTTTCCAACCACCTAGGATCTAGTAGGATTCCATCTATCTCTATCCATTGCATTACACCAAGTGAAATTTCTGCCTAGCATTGGTATATCAATCAGTTCCAACTTATCAATCAATTCATTGAAGTCCTTCATCCCTCTTTTCCCTTCTCGAGCATCCTTTTCTTTCACTCATGAGTCTTATTTCGTTAAAATCTCCACCTATACACCAGGGACTTGAGAAAGCTGGTTTAAGCTGGGGTAAAGAATACCCTAATTATCTTCTTTTCAACATATCATTGGGTGCGTATATATTTATAATCACACAACTAAAAGTATGATGACCCATACCTGATAAAAGTATGAAATTTCTGCTGCTGCAACACTCCTTTAGTTCAAAAATTTGTGGATTCCACAAGCACAACAAACCACCAGCACTTCTTTTAGCCCCCACCTCCATGCTCTCTAGCTCCTCCCATGGCCATTATGACTTAAGAAACATTTCATTTATTTTACTTCTCTTTGTCTCCTGCAACAGTAGGACATTAATCTTCCTCTCCTTAACTCAGTTTTTAATTTTTCTTCTCTTTTCAGGTCTTTGCAGACCTCTAACATTACAGGATAAAAATAATCATACAGAAACTGTTCACAGGTCCAAATCCTCCTCTTCTTTTCCCTGACCTGGCCTAAGGAGTAATGCCCTCCCCATCAATTCTCTCCAGGTCCTTCTCTTCAAGTTCAATTAGTTTGCTAATCACTTCTTGCTTCTTTCCTTCACAGTTCAAACCTAGGATTTTGCCAACTTCCATAGTAGCTTGAGCTTCACTTAGGAACTTATTCCTTCTCCTTGAGTTAATACTCTGCTTAACTGACAGTGATATTGCAACTGTTGCTGCTCTAAAGATAGCTCCTCTTTGAAAACAGTTGCTGGACACTGCTCCTTTATGCTTGGTCTGCTTTCGATTAAGCTTTGCCCTATTCCTTAGGTCAGCTCCTTTCTTCTTGCTTCTGCTCATCTCTGATTTTGTAATCTTCCCCTTCCTCGATGTTGTTCCTATTTCTGCCTCTCTTTCTACGGCTGGAAGTAGAGCCTGAGGCCTAAATTGAGTTTGAGCTACACAGTCACTTAGATTTGAGGGTTCAGTTATGGGCCTAGTTGCTAATACCCTAGCCTGAGGAACTTTCAAAATCACCTCTAAGTTTAGCTTGGGTCTTGGACTCTCAGGCTTACTAGTGCTTCAGATGATCTCAGGGTTGCATATAGGCCCTTCAACAATTTGAATTTCATTTCTTGGAGTTTCCACATGCACTTGGCTAGCCTCCTTACCTACGTCTCTGACATTTGGATTACCCGTGACACCCACAATTTCTTTTATGGCTGATGTAGATATCCACTCATTACTCTTCTCTTTTGCCCTTGAAACTCTCTCCACCACGTCCTTCCCACAATTTTTTGACAGCTGATCTACTTCCTCTTGACCCATAGATTTAGTGCCCACACTGTCCAAGCAAAAGCTTTTGCAATGACATGGCTGTACTGCTGCTGGGAGTTCTTCACACACTCTAATTGGGAAAATATTTCCATTGCATTCAACATTAATCACCTCGTTTATGAACTCCAATCGATTGGCGATTATTCTTACCTTCCCACACTGAAAAGAACTTTGACTGTTAATATCTTTAGCTAATTGAACAACCTCACCCCACACCTTACCAATGTCTTTAAATGTACTAACACTCCACAAGTTGAATGGAACACCTACACATGTTATCCACACACATCTTTCTTGTGCAATGTATTTTCCTTTCTCCCAGTCTGTAACAGAATCGCACCAGTGGGTCATCTATTCTTCTATCTTTGGCCTTTCCTCCTTTTTATGTTGTTGTGATTTGAAGGTTAGCACAGCTAGCCTTCCTCCCCCAGCTCTGACTTTTACATCCTTTGCACCTCTTCTAGCAATCTCCTTCTTAAACTCATTGAATGACAAAAGAGATTTAAGTTTGACTATTATATTGTCATAAAGCCACCCATTTCCAGTTTCATAGGCCTTCACAGCAAGCTATGCCTTTCCAGCACTACCTCCATTCTGTAATACTTTTGCAAAAGATCTTCTGCCTACACTTTCCATCCTTTGTTGCACGAAACTCCTTTGTTGACGCTGCATCATCTTATCGCTTCCTCTGGTTACCATTGCAGGTTGCTTAACCTCACTTTTTTGAACTCTGCCTTCTTCACTTTCAGTGCCTTGTTGTCACACCACAGGCCATCTGCCTTTAGCACCGCCATTTCAGCAGCAACCTTGCAATCGTATCTCACAAAACCAAACCTTGATCCCATTGCTTTCCTTCTTTTTGCTGGGATGAAAGCATCCTTAACTACTCCTAAATTATTGAACAGAGTAAACAGGCTCCGACGACTTATTGAGTCTGGGAGCTCATCCACAAAGATGATAAACAACCCATTTTCCACTGATCTGTTACCTTGGTTACCCACTCCTCTTCTTCTCAAAACTAGGTTCCAGCCTCCAGCCTCCATTCCCGTCTATTTGTTAAAAACTTGCCATGACCATATGTTACTGATACTAATCTTTCATTGAACTAAATTATTGAATATAAAAACACCACTTGTATAATGAGTTCATATAGCTCATGTGCATAATTGACTTAACTACTGCACTAATTATAACTGAATCAGTTACAGTAAGTTTTATTATAACGGCGATCATCCTCTGTGGTCTTCTACACTTATTATATGTTCACTAGATCGACACTAGTTTGATGAGAAACATATGACAATTAATGTTGCATTTGTTGTTGTTGCTACTGCGCTTGCAGCTCATGTTGCTATAGCTGCTTCTGTGACATATCTTTATCAAAAGTCGCAATTACCTTCATTCTTTCTAAATTCTAACCTACTGCCACAATGGAAACCCTTTTATTTATAATATACTATTTTCAAAATTTTGTTCATCACCATTTTATTCAAGATGCGTGGGAGTTGCCTTTAAGGCACAATAACTCTTTTGACCTTTTGTTAAACAACTTAATTTTATGTATTAAAGAGTAGATGATTAATATATATATATATATATTTGTATCATAGCGGGTGTTAACTAGTGTCCTGGGTACATGTAATCCCTTGTCCCACACATAACTAATTACTGAACATAAATCCTTAAGTGGCCTTAAAAGAGATTAAAAAATAAAATTAGTAAGAGAACCCTAGAACCATTGGTCCATCAATTAGGATTCAAGAATTGATATAATTTTATAGTTTTACACCATGCTGGTTGAACTTACGATGTTAATTTCATTATAGAAAGCTTTTGAGAATTTGCTAGCAAATAACTTGACAATGTTTTGAATAGTTTTCAATTAGTTACCGTAATCTTGGCAAGATGATTAGAAATGATGGATTTTACTTTTACACTTACATCATGAAGATCACTCAACAGTTTTTGAAAGGGATGTATTTCACATTTGGACTGCTTTGCTTTAAGACGAACTCTATATATACAAGGAATTTAGTTTCAACAACTCTAGATGCATGAATACAACCATTATATGATTCCACAATTTTTTTTATCATGTTATTAAAATTTGAAAGGCAAAATCTACTATGGGAAGGGGAAATGAGAGGAAGGGGGGTGTTAGTTGGAAGTATGGAGAGGTGGTTAGATTGCGGGGCATGGTGGGGGTTGGCTAGGGAAGGCTACATTGATTAAGAATACATGAATGAAGGAATTGTTTTATTTTCAAATTCCATCTTCAACATGCGTAGATATATTTCAAAAAAATCCTTTTATCCCGAATCATGTGTCTTTCTCGTAAGATTGAGCTGATGGTGGAGATGGGTTTGCTAGGCTAGGAGTTGGGTGATTAATTTTGATTTAAGATGAAAGATAGGTATAATTGTATTTTTTGCATTGCATTTTGACTTTATTTATTTATTTTAATTCCAACTCTCGAATAAAGTGCATGTGGCACAATTCCACTAATTTAAATGGAATTTCCCGTGCGACTATAATGTTCAATAGGGAAAAGCATATCAATATCACGTAGGAGTGTTTTGCATTAGGAGAGTAAAGTTCTCTATACCGAAACCACCAAAGGGTAGAAAGAAGATGTTACTCCTCGGATTTATAAGGTCTGGCTCACGTGAATAAACCAACCAACAATACATAAAAGACAGTAATAATATAAAGAAAGGTAACAACTCTTATGCAGATGTATACAATATAGTCATACAATACATGTGTTTATCTAATTTTATACATCCTAAATGCAATATCTAAATCGAATGGATGTTTTGTAACTAAAATACACCAAGATGTTATATATCAAATTAAAATGTCCAAACTTACAACATGTCCAGGGTGTAACCCTTACACAAATGGCACTCGACCTATAAAATAAACATAAATGGCCCAAGGTCTAAAGATAAAGGAGCACTCATATTCAGCTCCAACACGTCCACTGATTCCATGGTTGTACAAGCAACACACCTAAAAAACATTTTCAGCCACGTAGTATGAGCATAAAGCCCAGTAGAGAATATTCAAAAACTAAACATGTTCCACTAGCATAAATGATCATGATGCAGTACATATATACAATATGCCAATGCATTTTCAACCCCGTCTAGTTTCTCAACAAAAATCATTTATGTCCAATTATGAAAACCATTCGTTTATTCAAAACATTTTCCGAGTTCAAAACATCTATTTGAATGAAATCCATTTGCAAAGCAAATTCGGTATATCACAATACCAACTAGCACATACATTGCTAAACTAAATGTGAATACATCGCTAAACAATAGCAAATACATTGCTAAAACCGTTTGAAAACATCATTTTCAAAACCAAACGATAATAAATAAAATGGGTAGATCTCAAGGGCTAGTATTCATAATAGTAACTATACAGGTCACTATGCCATTTCTCCGGGATTATCCGGATGGAATCGACACCTATCGCTTGGGTTTTAGGTCTTTTATTATAGACACACAGGCCAACTTAATTCTGCTTTAACATCCCCTTATAACTTGACCACTCTATTTACTTTTTTCCATTACACAGTAAATGTGTTCCAAAAATAACATTTTCAAATGATACGAAATGTTTTCAAAACACAATATGACAATTCTTAAAAACAACTTTTCTAAAGCTTACAGTTTTGAGTTCCAAAATCCATGACATGCATAATAATATGTGTGATTTCACAATTATTCCAGTTTACCTAGTCCACATGCAATTTTTAACACATGACAATGCTATCCTCCACTGATATCCAAAACAGTTATCTCTAATGCAACAATTAAAAGATAACAATACAGATATATAATCCAACAATTTCAAAACCCGTGTATTTCTCAACACCCAAGATTTCCTAAAAGAGTAATAATACTCATTTTTTCAAAATTTCACAACCATTCCCTTTCCATCCCTTTCCAACCAAACCATTTTTCAAAATCAACCCAACTCCTAAAAACAATATCATTTAGGGTTTTTCACAAATTTGGGTTTTTCTACCTTTGGAAATCCATATGAATTTTGTATATTGAAAATAGATTTAATAGGAAAATCATAACCAAACAACCCCTAACTTGGATAAACCCTCAACCCACGAACATAATTTCAAAACCAACCCAAATAACCAAAAAATCTATATTTTAGAATACACCACAAATACACTATCGAACTCACATCGAGTTTAAGAAATAGACTCTACCTCTTGAAGCAAAGAGGAGACAAGCTGGAAAAACTGTCGGCGACGAAAAGACGATCCACTTAGATTAAAATGAAGCCATTGCCAAGCTTTACATTTTGGTATATTGTACTAAGGGTAGAAAGTAGATAAAATTAGATGAAAACCAAGCTTGAAAGCTTGAAAAGGCCAAAAATGACGGAAAGGACGAGAGGAGAGAGAGAGAAGAGACTGAAAAATGAGATATTTTCAACTTTTGGCCCCTTAAATAGACAATCAGACCAGGGCTGTGAAGGCCAGACCGCGGTCGCAATGAGGATGACAAGGCTGCTCACAGGCGCAAGCATGACACCGCTAGCGCGACCGCGCATACTGTAGCCCCTGACTGCAGCCCATCGCAGGTAATGCAGTCTTGCCCCATGCCAAGGAACCTAAGAGCCACTTTTGGTCACGGCCTGGTTGCGGTCCATTGCGGGCGTGACAACTATCATTGCCCATCGTGAGCGCGACACTATGGTCGTGGGAATGACTAGCCAACACCAGTTACACTGGGCTGTTGCCCAACAGCCAGCTTGAGGTACTCCCAAGGCCCAAACTACTCAGAAAGGCCTATGTCACTCGGGACAACCCCATGTCCCAACCAAAAATGAGAATGGGTCAGGTTAAACTAACCCAGGCCACTACAATCTCCCCCACTTAGGAAATTTCATCCTCGAAATTGAAGAAACGCCAAAACAAAAAGGCCACCCAATCTATAAAAGAAAACGCAATACTAACTCATGCTTAGATCTATTCTGGGATAAGTTCCCAGATTTTGGTCTAACACCTCGGTGCCCTAAAGACGCCCCGAACACCAAGAATACTAAGAACATCTCACGGATGCCTCGTCAACCCACATAACTCGCTATGGTCTATGAGACAAGAAATAACAACCATAATAATAATAACTTCTCGAACTCAAAGACATCAACTACGTCTCAACCATCGACAATACCCAAATCACCATCGAGTACTTAACACTCGGACACAGAGAATAAGAAAACCACTTGCACACATAGCTCTCAATCAGCTCTCTTGTAACACGATAATGTAAAATAAAACACGATCAAACTAACAATGTTACGACACATTAATGCCTAGCAATTCTAAGCCCTAGCAAAATAAATAAATAACACATAACTAGCAACTTAGGCTAAATCAAAACACGACTCCCAAATACAAGATAAAAAACAACCCATTCAAATTTAAGAAAATTTATCTTTTCTCTATTTTTTCTTAAAATACTTCCCTTTCTCAAAAGGTGCTCAATCTTGCACCACCCACAACCGAAATACCTTTTCAACCTTCCATAACCAAACCTGAAGATTAAAAAATCGTTTTTCAAAAACCATAACTGTTGTTCATAACACAAAAATCCCTTTTAATATTATTTTTTTCATGATTTGTTAGATCGAGCTTTTTATTAAGCTGAAAACTTATATTTTTGATTAAAGCCAAAACAGTTCCAATCCAATAAGACCATCCAAGGCCATAATACCAAAAGAAATTTATTATTATTATTATTATGTTTTTTTCTTCTCAAAAATCATTTCCTCAGCATTCTTCCAGTGACCCACAACACGGTCACTCAACAACGCCCAACTTACCCATTTCAACCTTCCATAGCCAAACCTGAAGATTAAAAAATCGTTTTTCAAAAACCATAACTGTTGTTCATAACACAAAACTCCCTTTTATTATTATTTTTTTCATGATTTGTTAGATCGAGCTTTTTATTAAGCTGAAAACTTATATTTCTGATTAAAGCCAAAACAGTTCCAATCCAATAAGACCATCCAAGGCCATAATACCAAAAGAAATTTATTATTATTATTATTATGTTTTTTTCTTCTCAAAAATCATTTCCTCAGCATTCTTCCAGTGACCCACAACACGGTCACTCAACAACGCCCAACTTACCCATGCTGATGACTGTTACAATAATAATCACTAAAAATTCCAAAGTGCCAACAAGACAACAAAACATGAGAAAAGAAATTCCATAACCACTAATCACATAATGGTGCCAAAGCGCTCACAAGACCAAAGTTCCCACCTGTAACCCCAAACAGGTTATCTCAAGCTCACCATAACTTCCTATCTGTCTATACAAGACAACACTTACAAGTCACACTATGGCACTGTTCAACTACACAACCCTTAAATCCATTTCCAATCTATTCCCGAGGTGACTATATGTCAATTTTAGACACCCTATTTTGAATGGCCCTAAGACTTGGGCGCTTTCTTTTGATTACCCAATGATGAAAACAAGAATGTGTTTCTCGCATAATTCTCAGTAAGAAATATGGAATTTGTGCTTCATTCTCAACCCTAAGCTTGCTTTGGCCAATTGTTTAAGTCTCGTTCAAAATTCTCTTTCGAAACTTTCTTTCCGTGCTTTGTTCTAAATATTTTCGTAGTGTTCTGAGGCTCATTTTTAAACTTCAAAATGAAACTTTTTTTGAGCAAAATTAAGTAAAAAACAATGTGGACATAGGAGGAAAGGATGATAATTCTATCGAAAAATCCTATTTTGTGCAAAATAGTTAGCCACGACCAACTTTTTTTGGCTAGTCAACCATCTTTTTTTTCTTGGCTAGCTGGCCAATTTATTGGCAGGCTAACTAATTTGCCCAGAAGCAGGGCAATTTCAGCAGAATTCTTGTTGAATGCGTGTGGGTCATGCCATTATAGCTGTTTCTTAATAGATTTATGCACTAGATACACACCCACTCCCCTCCATTATCCTCCTTTGGCCTCTATTGTCAAAAGGGTATTTGTCTCTTACCCAAAAGAGAGCATCCATTTCACTCACTCTTGTCATTCTATCATCCATGTCTCCCATCTTGTCTCCCACCACCTTGACTTTGCTTGCCATTCATTATCTATATGGAGGATCATAACGTGTGAATGAAAAGAGAGGAATGAAATAAGAGAAAAAAAGAGATATAGAGAGAGAAAGAGAGAAACCTTAAGCTTTGAGCCAAAACA
Source organism: Camellia sinensis (assembly GCF_004153795.1). Lineage (NCBI taxonomy): Eukaryota > Viridiplantae > Streptophyta > Magnoliopsida > Ericales > Theaceae > Camellia > Camellia sinensis. The sequence goes on from NW_021027062.1 coordinate 821,977, forward strand.
CTTCCATACACTGATATACCATCTTCTATGTATCGAAAACCATCCCAAAAATTCTGTGAGAGCCAAATTCAAGAGCCTTAATCCAAAAGAGAGCGAGTTTTGTTGAAAAGAGAGAAAAACAGAAAGTTGGAACAACTCCCTCCACACAAACTGTTAAACAACCCAAAAATACTATTCCATTAAGAATTTTGAATTTTCAAACTGAGAATTAATAATACACTTTCAAAACTTGAGGGTGATCAAAAGGAAGTTTGGAAATCAAATAATTATTTGAAAGGTAAATTTTGCACAATTTTCATTTTCTTTTATTTTTTTCCCCCTTCCTTATATTGTTTTTCTTGCTTCAATTTCATGTTATAAACCTCTTGTAAGCTAACTGGAAGTTGTTAGTTAAGCCACTTGCATATTTTCCGTTTTTTTTTTCTGGTGTTTGAAGCAAAACAGAGTTTTTAGTCTGGCTTGATTGGCCAGCTAGTCAATTTATTGGCTGATTAGCTACTGTAGACAACTCATTTTGACCGACCCTAAGTGTTGGGCGCTTTCTTTTGATTACTTGATGATGAAAACAAGAATGTGTTTCTCACCAAATTCTTAGCAAGAAAGATGGAATTTGTGCTTCATTTCCAAACCTAAGCCTATTTTGGCCAAGTGTTCCAATCCCGTTCAAAACACTCTTGGCATGAGTCACAAGTTCTTTCAAAACTTTCTTTCCGTGCTTTCTTTTGAATATTTTCAAAGTATTCCGAGGCTTACCTTTTAAACTTCAAATTGAAACATTTTCTCAGGAAATTGAGCAAAGAATAGTGTGGAAATACAAAGAAATGATGAGAATTATGTCAAAGAATCATGTTCCATACAAAATAGTCAGCCATGACCAATATTTTTTCCGGCCGGCCAACATAATTGGCCAGCCAACTAAGTTTTTGGCTGGCCATACCAAGGTTTTTGGCCGACTAGCCAATAAATTGGTAGGCATGCTAATTTGCCCAGGAGCAAGGTAGTTTTGGCAGAATTCCTGTTGAATGCATGTGGGTCATGCCCATTCCAACTGTTTGTTGATAGAATCATGCACGAGATACACACCCACTCCCTCCATTTTCCTTCATTAGCCTACATTGTCAAAAGGGAGATTGTCGTCTTCCTAAAAGGCAACATTCTTTTTCAACCGCCCTTGTCATCCCATCATTTATATCTTGCACATCCTTGACATAGTAGCCTTCCCTGATTGCTTATAAAGATAGGGAGGATTAGAAAAGAAGAGGAAGGGAATTGAATTGGAAGAGTGAATTAAGAGAGTTAAAGAGAAAAATAGAGAACTGTATGTTTTGAGCCAAAACACTTCATTTTTCCTTACACTGATATACCACATTTTCATACATCAAAACCATTCCATAAATTCTGTTATAGCCATATTCTTGAGCCTTGATAAAAAGAGAGTGAGTGTTCCTTGAAATTGAGAAAATAAAGAGCCGTAACTCTCTCTCTACACACACTGTTAAACCACCCCAAAACACCATTCTAACAAGAATTTCAAAATTTTAACCTGAGAATTGAGAATACACTTCCTAAATTTTAGGGTGCTCAAAAGGGAGTTTAAAAATCAAATCATTCTTTGGAGGGTAAATTTTGCACACTTTTCTTTTTATTTTGCTTTCTTGTATTTTCTTTCTTCTATTGCTTTTCTTGCTTTGATTTCATGTTATAAACCTGTTGTAAGCTTACTGAAAGTGGTTAGTTGAGACACTTGCATATTTTTCATTTGTTTTTCTAGTGTTTGAGCAAAATAGAGTTTTTGGCCTGGCCTGATTGGCTGGCCAGCTAACTTTTTGGCCGACCAGCTTATCTTTTGGTCGGCCAGCCACTTTCTTCTAGATATAATCCAGAAGCCTTCCTGTATCGAGCAGAATAGTCTCTGACGGTCTTCGAGGCCCCCTAAAGCTGCTGTTTTAATTGTTTTTATTTTAATTAGTGTTTGTGAGGATATATTTTGTTGTAATATTTTTCCTCTCCTTCCTTATTTGAATTTGTGACATTCAAAGTGATGTAATAATTCCTTATCCCCACTTCTTTCTATCACGTTCTTTTATTTGCTTTCCATATCTATACATATGCAGTATGTTTTAATTGTCATCATATCCATGCTTCATGCATTAAGATCCAGTTAAATTTGCATTTGTGGGTTTAATTGATTATTATGTGATTTTTTGCGTTGCCTCATGTCTTGAGATGATTCACATGCCATATAGTTTAGAAACCGGATCTTTAGTTACATTTCATGAGTGAATTGCATTAGGATCTTGTATATAGAATCATGCATATTTACTAATTTTGTTTTTGTGCCTATTTGTGGGACTTCAGTAAATATGTAAGTTTTTGTACTTTACCTTCCTGCCTGTATATTTTCTAACTATGTTTAGCATCTTACCATGTGGCTATATGTTTATTTGATATAACTCCATGCATGCCAGTGGGTGAAAGTTGTGTTATTTAATTTGAAATAAAATTAATTTTCATGATTGCACTATTCAAAATGTTTTCAAGATAATGAAATCAAATTGCTCCAAAATGAATGACAAAGTCTATATTTGTTTGCTTCACATAATAAGTTTTAGGATTTACTAAATAATTAGAATATGAACATATAAAGTTAATAAAAATCATATCATGGCTTAGTAGAGGCCATTTGTTTTGATCGGGTGAGAGGGGGTGCTCAATTAATGACTTTCCCCTTTCATATCTAAGGTTTTGAGCCAAGCATCCTTTATTACGACGAACAATGGCCTTGGCACGAGTCACAAGTTTCCTAATTTTTTTTCAAAATATTAGGTGGCGATTTTAAGATCTGGTGATGTAGTCCATTTTTGGCAAAGAATTTGTAATAAAATGGATTTTCTATAAAATTTTCCGAATCTGGAGTCTCATCTATGTTTCACATTGGACTCATGAGATTAGATCGAAGAAATCAAGGGTTCGAACCATTAACGCGCGCAGGTACCTGTAGACACCCCATTTTTGACCGTCCTCAAGACTTGGACGTCACCGTTTGAACACTCGGTGATTATCCATGTTTGTGTTCATTTGGAGTTCCCGGAGGTCTCGGCTCGCGTGCCTTGCCTCAGGATCTCCGAACTCAACCGTTTAGTGTCTGGTTTCACACCAAACACTTGTGTTTTGCCTTGGAGGGGCAGGGAATTCCTTGTGAGGCATCCCCACACATCACCGGCAGTGGCTAGAGGTCATCGGCTGGTTTTTGCTGCCATCGGCACTATTTGTTGCCGGTCGGAAATTTTTGTTGTAGGTCGGCACTATTGATTGCCGGTCGGCACTCTTTTTTGCCAAAATGACATTTTTGGCCGGCCGACTACTGTGCATCTGCTTTTGCAGATATTTTAAGACAGCTGTCTTGCTTTTGGCTCCCCTCTATACACGTGATCTCCCTCTTTAGAAGCTTGTCTTGTAAGCTTTACAAGACAAAAGCTCTATAAGAGAGAGCCTTGTCTCTTGGCTTCAAGGTTAGACACTTGAGATATTTTAGAGAGCTTAGATAGCCATTTTTAGGGTTTGAGTTCTAGGGTTAGGGTTTGATACACATTATCTCTCTCTTTTTCCCTCTTGTGTGTGTTAAAGTGTGTTTGTGTCTTACTATTGCACACAAACACATAGTGTTTCACCTTCCTATAGCTATTGAGGTTCTAAAGGACTGGTTTTAGTGTTTTGGTATCGGATTCAAGCCAAAAAGGGCCATTGGAGCACCATTGTTGAAGAGGTCTTCAAGGGTGAGAATCTTACCCCTTTTTACCCCAATCTTGCATTGTATTTTTACCTGTCTTAAATTCGTTTTTGAGCTTGGTGTATAATACAAAAAAGTTCTGTTTTTAGACCCTCTTGATTGTTTATTAAGGGTGTTTTGTGGTTTGAGGGTGTTTGACCCCTCTTAGGCCTTGAAAGGCCTCATTTTGTGCTATTTTGTGCAAGTTTCGAGACTTTGGTGTTTGGGCCTCTTCACCACTGAAATCTTGAGGGATTTCAGTGGTGGAGATGGTGCCTTGAAGTCTCCAAAAGGAGAGGGCCACCCCCTCTCCTTGTTGTCCTTAAAATGGACCATTTTTGACCTCTTGAGAGAGCACCTAGCTAGGCTTCATGTTGACCATGCCTTAGTTGTTTTTTGTGCTTAATATGTCATATTATGCCTCTATTTTTTGTTGATTTTGGTACACTATGCATGCTTAGCATACCTACCATGTAATGCTTTGATATTGCCTCAATGTGCCTTAGGTTGTTAGCCCATGTTGGAGCATGTTTTAGGCTTAGTCTTGTGAAGATTTTGTGCATATTTCGCCATGTTCTAGGTCTGTCCTAGGTTGTTTGGGTTGGATTTGGCATGCTTGGTATAGCCCCCTTGCATTTTGGCTTGTTGGCCTTAAGTGTGTGCATGTATAGCATGACATTTTTGCATTGATTTGGTGATTTGGGACCATCCACCATGTCATTTCAGACCTTATAGTATGCTTGTATGCTTGCTTTAGTTGTCTCTTTATTGCTTTGAAAGCTTGTCTTGCATGCTCCATGTTTTGGCCATTGCGTATGCCTTTGAATTTGAGCCACTTAGATGCCATCTAAGAGTCCCTTTTGCATGGTTTAGGACTGTCTTGAACCTATTTTAAGTCCTCTTAGCCTTGTGAGGCTTGGTTGGCTTAGCCATGGTTCAAGCCCCTTTGACTTGCTTCAAGCATTTGGGCCATTTGTTGCATGCTTAGCTTGACTTGTTGCCTGGTTTGGCACCATGTTTTAACATGATTTTCAGAGCTTATGTTGCATGCTAATTGTCCATGATATCCACTTTCAAGTGTGTTTGAGAGTTGTCCCATTTGTGCCCAAATGTTGACCCTTATGCAGGAACACTTTGCCGACCGGCAGTGTCAAGTGCCGACCGGCAATCCCTTCTCTGCCGACAGCTTCATTTTGTGCCGATGGCCATAACACACTGCCGGTGACAGTTCCATTCAGCCGGTGGCACTCCTCAGTGTCCAAGGAACCAGTTCTGAGATTTTGGCAGCCTCCAGAGGAGTAAAGGAAGGAAAACAGAGGCAGCCTATGCATGGCGGTGCACTTCCGAGCGAGACCCGAGCACGCGTTGCATCTGGCCCTCCCTCTGAGGCGGTTTACTGCTTTTCCTAGATTAATTAATTTGCTTAGTTGATTAGGCAATTTGTAATATTTAATTAGCTTGCGTAGTTAATTAATTTGTAATATTTATTCGGTCCCTCCGAGTGAGGGCAAATCTGTAATAAGCGTGTGTGGGTGGTGTGTATGTCTTCCAATCCCCACTTCTTTCTTCCCTTTTACTTACCCGCTTTGATGGTTAGTAATAGGACATGTTCAAATTAGCATACCTTATGCTATGCATGCGTGCATCATTCATCAGTATTGCATGCACCGGGCTCGGTACATCATGCTAACTGCATTTGTACTTCAATTCCAAATTGAATACGTGCATCAATTGATCGCATTTCACATGCCATGTTTAGGTTAGCCGAGCCTATTCTAGCAACATTTTGTATGCGATGCATTAGGCACTTAACATGGACTTGGATCATGCATGTTTGCTAACGAGTTCTTTGTTTTGGCACGGAGTACTATGTAAGTATTTTAATGCTTTAGCATATCGCATGCGTGTGAATGCTACCATGACAGTATGTTTACCATGTGGCTAGATGCTTATGTGATAAACTGTTTGATTGCCTGTGGGTGAAGGTTGGATTGCTTGAGTTGGAATAACCCGTTGAAATCCGTGATTTAGCCTACTTGCGAGTAGCAAATTCCAAAGTGTTTTCTAAAACAAACGGATATGCAATGCTTATTTCCAAATTAGGCAATCTAGTCTATACTGGTTTGCTGTGCGCATAAGATAGTAATTCTAGGCTAATAATCGGAAAAAGAACACATAACGTTTTCAAAATCGGATATCATGATTAGTAGAGGCCGGTCTTCGGACCGTGCGAGAGGGGGTGCTCATAGCTGACCTTCCCCAATCGTACCCTAGCTCCCGAGCCGAGACAACTCCGGTGATGACGGACATGTGGCCTTCGGCACCGAGTCAGGGTTTCCTAAATTTCCCCATTTTTTAAAATATTTAGGTGGCGACTCTGTATCTGGCAAGGCAGTCCATGTTTGGCATTACTTTTCAAAAATCTATTTCTCAAAACGATTTGCCAGATTTGGACTCTTTGGTTCAAGATTAAGAACCGTGACACAAAATCGAGAGTCCGAACTGTAGTAGCGAAGGCCCCCACGCGGGCGCATCTACAGTACCCCCCGAGCATGTTATAGTTTCTAGTGACTCTATTTGGGTTATCAAAAAAACCTTGACTCGAACTCTATGATATGATTTTTATTTTCAATTATATGTTCATTGCATTGCATGCATTAGTGCGCCTAAGTCCCATGCTTGTGACTTGTTGATCTGGACGGCTATTCGGCTTCGGACAAATAGACGAACATGGGCTCTAATATGGTGGGAGCACAAACCTTGGAATCGGGATCACCACGTACCGCTTGATCCACCGGATTGGACAGGTATATTGGTGTGTTGCTGAGGTATCCTTTTGACCAAAGACTGACCTAGTGCACGTAGTAGGCTTTAGCAACTTCAAAATTAGGGCATGATGTTACCCCATTTCAGGATGTATGATGCCACTTGTGCGAATAATGAAACCCTACATAATGTCAAAGCTAGGACGTGATAACCCTACCCCCCATATAGGTGTTTGTTTTCTTTTCTACTATGTGCAATGTATGGGATCTATGATTCTCAAATTTGATCAGTTGGTCTAGGGGTCTTTACCCCGCTCTACATGCCTTTGTCCAAAGCCCTAGGGGTCTTGATCAAATAGGGGCATCTTAAACCACTAGGGCCTCGACCTCTACCCGATCCTCTCTCCCCGAAACACAACCCGGCTAAATGTTGTGCTTTTCACTACCAACATGGTCATGACACTGATTAATGCTATAGGCTGCGTCATGAGATTCAAGATCTCATCGACAATAAGGTGATAGCACCTCCCCAAAAACCCAACGTCACTACAAATCCTCTCCCACCACATAATCAAGTCCCTCTACCCTGGCATATAAACCTCATCCACACATTGGCCGTCCCTTATGACCCCAGTATATATATCACCCCTTTCCACTTATCTATATTGGCGTTGTTCATCCTTGAGAGTACGAACTTGTGCATGATGAACACGTCTACACTCCAACTTGAACCTCTGATGGTGACAGTGGTAGATGAAGGGAGGTTGACCTTGGTAGAAAATGTCAGTTCGTTGCCCGAGGGCTCTAAGGACTTATTTGAAGGGGTGTACAACCCATACTGCTATATTGTGCCAATCAATCATGCTAAACCGGAAGTGGTGTTGCCGGCTGGGATGGAGGTCAGTGTAGTTCGAGAGGTTAGGGATTAGATGATCTGGCCAACCTAAAGGAGGACATAGACAATTTACAGTTCTTGATGAGCAAGATCAAGGGGACATGCATATTGATTGGTTTGATCTGAATAGGTCGACAGACAATTCTGGGTGGCTAGGTGATGAACCTGATAGAGATAAGGGAACTGAATTGAAGCTAGAAGAGCAGAAAGCAGGAACCGCTGCAATGGCCGAAATGGCCGATGGGAAGAGTAAACTGTTGGAAAACACCGGTGTAAAACAATTAGCTCAGGAACTGGGCATTGTTAGTACTGTACATACAAAGCAAGAAGCCGCACTGAAGCGTTTTGAGCAAGAAATGGGTGAAAACAACTGGAAAGATGGAAAAGCCCAATACCTTGCGGGCGAGATTTGTGACGAGAAGATAATCCAAACGGAGCCTGACAAAGGCTTGTCGGCTGCTGAAGGAATCTGGTGGGATGATGATGACCTACACCTGGCTCACACTGATGAGGATTGGGGTGAAGATCTTGCTGACAACATTTGGTATGTGGAAGAGGTCGACCATATGACGAGAAGTGGCTGATATTTCAAACCACCGCATCTGGACCAACCTAAGGCATCCGAGAAGGATAAAGAAGTCGAGAAGCAGAAGGAAAAACAGTTAGAAGAAGAGGCTGTATTGAAACAGTTGAAGAAGATTCAAGCTGATATATCTATCTGGGGTCAGCTTATGACTTTGCGAGTGCACAGATAGGCTGTACTGTTGGCGATGGATAAAGCTAAGTTGTCTATCGACACTACCCCAGAACAACTGGTAGGATTAGTCTTCCTAGGAGGCGCTGCGCCAACTCTAACCTTCTCAGACAAGGAACTGTCGCTGGGAGGCTTTGCACAGAATAAGCCTCTATACATATCAGTGGAGTGCCGAGAAAAGTGGATACCAGTGGTATTGGTCGATACTAGGTCAGCAATCAACGTCTAACCTTGTCGCACGGCTTATGCTATTGGCCTGAAACCGGCGAATTTCGTGCCTACAGCCTAGGTGATTCAGGCGTATGATAATACCAGCAGAGAGGTAATGGGAACTATACAGATCAGAGTATATGTCAGCCCAGTTCAACAGGATATCGAGTTCTATGTCCTGGATGTTCTGGTCACTTTCAACTTATTGCTTGGGCGACCCTGGCTGCACCAAGTGAAAGTTGTCTTTCTATCCTCCACTAAATGTTGAAGTACCCCCATGGGAAAGGGGTGGCCATAGTCTTCGGGAATTCATTTATTCATCCTTTGCCAGAGGTCACTACACCTGTGCTAGAGATTGTGCATGGCGAAGAGGATGTTTTCCTTTCGGGGTTTACCTTGGCTGAGGCCCAGGTAGTACAAAATATCTTGGCTATTGATGAGGGCTTGTACGTTAGCACCCAATCTGTATACTTCATGAACAAGCTCCAACACATGCCAGGAATGGGGCTGGGAAGGAGTGGCCGGAAAGGCGTCACTGCATTGACCGATGTGCCACATAACCCGTATGCCTTTGGTCTTCGCTATACGCCCACCAAAGAAGATTGGATTAGAAAAGGGAAAGAAATGCCAGGAAGAGCCATAGCTAAGCAGACCGGCAAGCACTATGAACTTGTGCACAGACCAGTCCAGGGGACCCTGAATGGTCATTTTGTTCAGGAGGGCGAAGACTTCCCATTCTGTGGTTTCCCTGAACCCTGGTTCAATTCTGAAAAGTAGCGGGTTCCTAGTTTTGAGATTTTCTTTGACTTGCAGCTGCAAGACACTAATACAGAGGAAATGGTTGAATCGACTGTTGAAGCTGCGAAGAGCACAAAAAGTGATTCCGACAGCAACAAGCTTGAAGTAGGAGCAGCACTGGCATGTCTCTTTTTGGATCCTCCGATCAACTCATAGAACTTGGGGGATAACCTGACAGTTTCCATGATCGGGGCCCAACCGGATGTGAACCCTTCTAGCAGCATCTTGGATGCATCTGACGCACTATCCATCGTTTGGCAGCTAGAGGAGGGCTACCTTTATAGTAGTTCTGAGTCGGGTAGTGAGCCATAATCTGATTCTACAGCGTTTGTGGAGTCGGAATCAAATTTGGGTGCTTCTGGGTCTCAGTCCGGTATTCCTGGTGGTGATAACCTGGATGCCAAGGTTTTGTCTAGGTCGTCCTTTTCTTTTTCCTTTAAGTCAGTTGTAACCAAGGAACTGGATTAGCTTGACTTTGTGAATAAGAATACCACTGCAGATTCTAAGTATTTCTTCGTGCCTCTTGTTTATTACATTGATCATGATTTTCAAAATTTTGATGAAAATGACGAGGAAGGAATTCCTCTAGTTTTGAAAAATTTGATTAATCGAGAGAAGGAGAAGTTTGCAAAACCCCTTGCTGATGAAATCATTGCTATTAATGTGGGTACTAAGAAGGATCTGCCTTTGGTCTAGATCAAGTCCACGTTGTCTTCGGAGGAGCGCGAGCGCTTAGTCGCTTTATTAAAAGATTTCAAAGATGTTTTCGCGTGGTCCTACGAAGACATGCCTGGAATCGATCTTGAGATTGTACAGCATCGGATTCCTCTTGACCTTGAGGCTCGACCCATCAAACAAAAGTTGCGGAGAATACGCCCGGATTGGGCTTTGAAGATTAAGGAAGAGGTCACCAAGTAGATAGACGCAGGGTTCCTGCTAGTATCTGAGTATCCAATTTGGTTAGCCAACATTGTTCCAGTGCCAAAGAAAGATGGCAAAATTTTGGTATGTGTGGACTTCAGGGATTAGAATAGAGCCAGTCTGAAGGATGACTTTCCTTTACTGCACATTGATGAATTGGTGGACTTCACCGCTGGTCACGCATTGCTCTCTTTCATGGATGGATTTTTCGGGTATAACCAAATTCTGATGGCACCCGAGGACAGAGAGAAAATTGCTTTCACTACATCGTGGGGAACCTATTGCTACAAGGTGATGCCGTTTGGGTTGAAGAATGCCGGGGCTACCTATCAACTGGCTGCAACCACAATTCTGCACGATATGATCCACAAAGAGGTCGAGGTGTACGTGGACGACATGATTGTCAAGTCCAAGGAAAGAGAGGGCCACTACACCGCCTTGAAGAAATTCTTTCAACAGATTAGAGAATACAGACTGAGGTTGAATCCACAGAAGTGTACTTTTGGCATAACAACAGGGAAAATGCTGGGTTTCTTGATCACACAGAGGGGCATCGAGGTGGATCCTTCCAAAATCAAGGCCATCTTAGAAATGCCACCACCAAGGACTAAAAAGAAGGTGCGAGGCTTTCTGGGTAAAGTGCAATTCATAAGACGGTTTATTTCAAAATTAACCTTGACTTGTGAACCACTTTTTGGTCTCTTAAAGAAAGGAAAGAAGTTCCGATGGGATGATCAATGTCAATTCGCTTTTGAGCAGATCAATCAGTACCTTCAGAATCCGCCTGTGTTGTCGTCGCCAGAGCCGGGAAAGCCTTTGATTTTGTTATTGTTAGTAACGGACATGACTATAGGATGCATGCTTGCTCAGGAATCTAAGGATAGGGTGGAGAAAGCCATCTACTATTTGAGCAAGAAAATGCTGGATTATAAGACCCGTTACACCCCATTGGAGAAAGCTTACTTAGCCTTGGTATGGGTTACCAGGAAGTTGAGGCACTACTTGTTAGCTCACTCCGTAATTCTAGTTTTGAGATTAGATCCCATCAAATATCTCTTTGAGAAACTAGCACTTACGGGTGGGCTAGCCGTTGGTTGCTTCTCCTTTTTGAATTTGATTTGAAGTATGTTACTCACAAGTCGGTCAAGGGGAGAGCTATAACGGAGTTCCTGGTAGATCACCCAGTGGAAGGGGATGAAGCAGTAGAATACCTTTTCCTAGATGAAGCTATTCTTCAAGTTGAGGAAGAGATTTGGACAATGTACTTTGATGGAGCGTCTAACCAATACAGTTATAGGATATGTGTGTTGTTCATAGCACCCGACAATTCCTATATACCCTTGGCCTTCAAACTCCCATTTAAAGTATCCAATAACAAAACAGAATACGAGGAGTGTATCGCTGGTTTGGAAGCCGCCCTGGAACTAGGGGCAAAAAGGTTGGATGTCATTGGGGACTCTAACCTAGTTGTGTCTCAAGCAAAAGAAGATTAGAAAGTCAAAGAGGAAAAATTGAAGATCTATCACCAAACCCTGGATGTTCTAATTCCTAGGTTTGAAAAACTGACCTTCACGCATCTACTAAGAGAGAACAATAAGTTCGTTGATGTTATCAACTCTATCTTCCATGATAGACATCCCGTTTAGAGCCTGGATGCATCCGATCATTATTAAGCAGAGATATACGCCGGCCTACGAGTCTATTGTCGCAATAGATGAAGCGCAAGATCAAAACCCTTAGTTCTATGATATCTGGAACTTCTTAGAAAAGGAGGTTTATCCACCAGGGGCAAATGCCAAAAGATAAGAGGGCAATATGGTGGATGGCCGTTCAATTTATCAGCTGCGAAGGTAAACTATACAAGAGGGGTCACCTAGGAATGCACAAGTTGTGTGTCGACGCAGAGGAATCAAAGCGCCTAACGGAGGCCATCCATGGAGGAGAGTGCAAAGCACACATGAATGGAGTAATGTTAGCTCAGAAGATTCTCAGGCAAGGTTACAACTGGTCTACCATGGAGGAGGACTGTATCGGTTTTGTTCGGCAGTACCACAAATGCCAAATTCATGCCAATCGCATGAACATCCCGCCGTCGAAGCTGTACATCATGACTTCACCATGGCCTTCTCAATCTGGGGACTGACGTCATCGGCATAGTCACACCGAAAGGGTCGAATGGGCATGAATACATTTTGGTGGCAATTGATTGCTTTACAAAGTGGGTAGAAGCTCAGTCCTATGCAGTGTTGAAAGCAGCACATGTGGCTAAGTTCATCCGAAACAACATCATTTGCCATTATGGAGTCCCAAATGAGATCATTTCAGATAATGGCTCCCATTTCAAGAAAGAAGTGATCGACTTGTTGGAGAAATACAATGTGGCTTTCCATAAGTCATCTACATACCGGCTGCAAACCAACGGAGTTATGGAGGGTGCCAACAAGAACATCAAGCATATTTTGTAGAAAACGGTTGAGAGCTATAGGGATTGGCCAGACAAATTGCCATTCGCACTCTGGGGCTATAGAACTTCAATCTGGATGTCTACTGGGGCAACTCCTTACTCTCTTGTTTATGGTATAGAAACTGTTTTGCCAATCGAAATAGAAGTGCCATCGCTGCGGGTTATGGCTGAGTGCCAGATGGTAGAGGCGGACTGACAGTAGAGCAGGTTTGAAGAACTCATGTTGTTTGATAAGAGAAGGCTGAAAGCATTGTACCATGTTTAGGGTTATCAACGCAGGATTGCCAGGGCTTTTAACAAGAAAGTTAAGTCCTGGAATCTCAAAGAAGGGGATTTGGTGCTGAAAGACAACCGAGCTCCCATCCATGACCCTAGGGACAAGTTCAGACCCAATTGGACTGGTCCTTACATCATCAAAACTATTTGGTCGCATGGACCTATTATTCTCATTGACCTAGATGGCCTAGAATTTTCCTAACCGATCAACATGGACAAGTTGAAGAAATACTATCGCTGAGAGACTCGCTAGGCCGAAAACCTAGAAGGGCGACCTAGGCAAAAGTTGGAGCACAAAAAAATTGGAAATAAAGAAACACTGAGCTCGCATGGTTGAAAATCCTAAAGGGCGGCCTTGGCAAAAGTTAGAGCACAAAAGGAGAGTGTTAATACTCGAGTGAACCCAAACCGAACTATGTAAGGCCTGATTCCCATCTTTGGGATATGTAGGCAACTTTATCCTGAAGTTCGGCCGTAAACATCTCCAACTCAACTGTCCTGTCCATGTGTTGATCAGGATATCTTTGTCTATTCTTTAACTGAAAGTTCAGTTGTGATCTTTACTTTGAGAGAACAGCTGGTTACAGTGATGAGCAGTGTTATTCAGTCAAGGGGCAATTTGTTAGCTTCGGATTCGGGGTTGTACATCTTGAGGATTGATTCCGTGCGTGTCAAGTGGTGATCCTTATCGAAAATGGTTTTGAAAAGTTTTGATAAAAGTTGATTTTTGCTCAAAATTTACCTTTTGCAACTTAGACCATTTTTGGACCAAAAGGAAAACTTTCAGTGCTCACAACTCTAATTTCATTGATTTCAATACAAAGTTCTCCAACTCTCGATACAAATAAAAGTTACTTTTATTACATTCATAAAACTTGAAAGGTAAAGATCAAAGCAACAAACTAGGGGCATAGATGAGTCAGGTGTTCATGCGTCCCCCGCTTGTGCTTGTGGAAGCTTCTGATGCTAAAGTGGGCCCAGTTTGCGTCTCACCTTTCAGCCAAGTCAAGCACTCGCCAGAAAGGGCACAACTGAAACTACGGGCAGGGGCCAGAAGTTCTCTCATCCTCCAAGCAGTGAGGTACCTAGCCAAATGTGAACCTTAGATGGGGAATGAAACCGGGTACTCTACCCTCTCCTCTGGGCAAACCTGATCATGTCCAAATTGAAGTCTGAACAGGAACAGAAAGTAGAATACACTGTGTGTCAGGCCAATCAGCTGAATGCCAGGTTGCCATGTCAGCAGCAGACCTGTTGCACATCTAGTGACACCACCATTCCTCATTCGGGAAATCCATTAGCTGTTGGCAGAAAAAGTATGCTCGGGCTGAGTACGCAGGGCAAGAGTCCACTACCTTTAGCTTGTCCATTAGCTATATCTAGGGAGGGATGAAAGAAAAGAGAGATTGAAGAATAGAGAGATGTATGTTGAGTGAAAAGTGAGAAAAGGGCATTGAGAGAAAAACAGAGCATGAATGTCGATTAATATGAGAAACACATATTAGAAAGGGTAGGAAACATTACCTGAAGAAGTAGTAGACTTCTTGCGAATTTGTTTGTCTCTCGTCGATGGAAGGCGTCTGAGCCCATCAAAGTCGCGGCCAATACAAAACCAACGCAACTCTTGCCCTCTTTCAAACCTTGGGCTACTTAGACGAGCTGAATGCTAGACCTTCTGAAACTAGGGGCAAGAAGGAAATGAACCAACATGCACAAACAAAGGGCGTGTCGCCGAAAACCCTGCCAAAGAAGATTACCTCTGTTGCCAACTTCAGAAAATTGATGAATCAGGCTAGGAATATCTAGCTCTCCATTGTGAACCAAGGATCGAGCCTCGTGTAAAGTAAGTCCACACATCCTTCCCAAAGCTTGGATATGGCCAAAATAGGGTTGAGGTATGATTTCCTCGTTGTGTTGGGATTCCATTATCATTTGGAATTCTTCGATTGTCAGGCATATCTCTTGTCCCCCGAAGCTAAAGACGTGTGTAATCGGGTTCCAGTATCTAGCCGCGGCATGAAGGAATGGAAAATAAAGTGGAGAACGACTCAACGAGAATAGTGCATTTTTGCCGAAACCCCAGAAGTTCACCTTTTCTAAGACATCTAAAGTTGCAATCCAATTCAAGAGTTTTTTGGTGAAAAATGGCTCCATTTGTTAAGAATTTGCAATTGAAATGAAGAAACTACGAGGTCCAAACTTTTGTAGAAGATAAGGCAATGAGTAGAAGCCAGGTGTCAACAACTTGGAGATCCTATACATCGATGGCCGGCAAGGCTCATTGATAGCCGGCAAGAGGTATTGATGGCCGGCAGTTTGACCTGCTGCCCTTCTTTGCGTTGAACAATGTTGGAAGCATGTGTTTTGTTATGCTTTTAGTCTGTTTTAAGGTCTTGTTTTCAGTCCTTTCAGCTTTTATAGGTTTGTTATTTCTGTATGTCATTTGTTGTTGTGTTGTTTTGTTTATCGAGTTGTATGTTGTCTGTTTATTGAGTTGTTGTCGTTTTTGTTTATCGAGTCATTATTGTGAGTTTTTTTTTTTGTATATTATTTTAAGTTGTTGGTCGGTTCATTACCTAATTAAGAACGTTGTGCCAATACAAGGGTTTAGCTTTCATTTTCAAACTCAATCTCATTTTCATGCTAAGTGGTGCTTATGATGCAAAATACAACACTTTTTTCATAAAAGCCGGTTTTTCATTCCGATCATGGTTGTTTTTTTTACAAAAGTGCAGTACAAGTTTTTAAAGAAAATAAAACCTGTCTAAAGCTGTACAATGTGCTAAAACTATAAACAAAAAGAAACTAAGCAAAAATAAAAAAATCAGCGCTGGTCGCCTCAGGCCCGAGAAGCCCTCTTCGTCCTTTTCCTCGGAGGAGAGGACTCTGTCGGCACCGTTGTCTGAATCTGAACCAAAGTCTAAACCGAAGCCACCTTCACTCTCTGCCTCAAAGCTTGCCTTGGCATCGTCCCCACTCTAAGAACCTGGGCCGGTGTCATCATCTCCACTCTTAGATGACTCTAAATGCTGACTTGCTACCTCCTCAAAGTCGCTTGTCTCGGAATCATTATCACTCAGAATGGGCTTTGAAGGGTCGTTTCCATCTCGGGTGCCTCTAGCTTTGCCTCAGCCGCGTGTTGGAATCTGTCTCTCTCTCCTCCCTGCTGTTGGAGGAGGTACTGCTGGTGCAGGTGCTGCAGCTGCCGCTGGTGCCATAGGCATGGATGGGATTTGAAAAAGATAGTTGTTGCGTATCAGTTATAACATGCGTAGATGCAAGCATAGCATGCAGAATGAGTATATGCAGAAGTTAGACACAGTGTGTGAATACAGAATGCAAGTGCAGTGTGTCAGATATGGTCTATCGATGCAATGAATCAGTACAGTTTGGGAAGTTTTCAGTTAAAATGTCGGTATCAATGTGTCAGTGGAAATTTGATGTCTGGAATGTAAAACTGAAGAAATTACTTGAACACCGTAGAGGCTGAGCAGCGTCTCTCTCCTCTGTACCATCTCCATCAGCGAGGCTATCAGCTCGAGGGTGCCTCCTGTATACTTGATCGATGCCTGTAAGTGCAGCTTGAATGATCAATATTTGCAAATGAATATATCTGAATTGAAATATAGAGTGCAAGTGCTAAGTGTAGTTCATACCAGAGTTGGGCCTCGGACCCCGACAAGCTCATGACCAGCTGCTGCGGGCTCAATCGGGACTTGGTAGGCCTTCCCGGTGTGTCGCCAACAAGTCAGTGTGGTAGAAAGCTCTGGCCAATTAGCTTTTTGCCCCACTCGGGAAGCCCCTTTGCCACGGGCCTTGCTCCTCCGGGTCACTCTGTGCCTCGCTTTTGCGGCAGGAGCTCTCACCCCCTAATCTCCACAAACACCGGTCAGGGCAGCATTAAGTGTGTTTGGATAAAATCTGCATAGTCGCCCTCCGCTCGGAAGAAGTCGACGTCAAGGCCCACCATGAACTGGATGACCTCCTCAACAGATAGGCTCTCTGTGGATTGCATGGACTCTGGTAGACCCATCGGGACGATCAGGTCTGGTAGGCCCACAATTTGGCACATGAAGTGCTCACCCAAGAACCAGGCCCAGCAGACCGGACCCTCAAGCAAAATGCAGTAGCGGGAGACGGCCCAGGCGCCATCAAATTGCTCCTGGATCCCCGCTGGCATCAAGGCCCATGGCTGCCACGTGATCTACAAACAAGAGTTGTACAGATTATTAGTTGTTGTCAGTTGCTAAATGTGTGAAGCAAAACAGTTTCAAAGCAAAAAATGACTATGTTTCAAATTACCTCAGGGGCAGCTATTGTGTCGAAATACTGTCGGAAGAATGTGAAAGGCTCACGGGTCCTACGGCAAAGCTGATCGTCATATACCCACGAATAGGGGACTGTCAACGGAAGCTCCTCTATAGGCTCCGAGGCGAGGGTTGGAAAGTATACGTATACCCATAGCTGCAGGAAAAATACAATGGTATGTAATCAGCACAATATCAAGCAGATGCAGAAAGTGAAAAACAAAAATCATAATGTATGAATAGTGTTTGAGCAGGTACAGAAATGCAAAGCAAAAAGCATGTATTGAAATAGATGTAAAGCAAAAACTGTAAGGAAAATATAAAGTACAAAGGGGGAACTGAGATGTGTACCTCCCAGGCTCGCCAGTAGCCTCTAATCGAGTCTCCCCACAGACGGGAGGTAGAGCTCATATATCCATACAACGTGGTAAGGCCAGCTCCCCTCTAGTTGTAGAAACGAACCTGAGGAAGGGTCACCAGGGCACTCAACAAATACAGGCCAACGGTATTCCAGCTGTTCGAAAACAAGGTGGTATCGAAGACGAACATCAGGAAGCCCCTAGCATACTGCTCGGTCTGCTCTATCGCCTTGGGCTCCATCCCTCTAAATTGCTCTGCGAACCAAGTGTACCCGACTATCCCCGTCCAATATATGGGTGGGTATGCCCCTAGTAGCTCGAACCAGGCTGCCTCTCACTCCTTCATATCTGTATCAATAGTGATCGGATCGCCCCCTACGTCTAAGTCGGTGATCATGGCAAAGTTGTAAGGAGTCATCGTCATCTCCCTTACGGTAGAAAAATGGAAGGAGTTGGTGGTATCCCCCCACCTCTCCACTAGTGCTCCTAGGAGGGGACGGGTCACTGTTACCCGGGTCATGCTAGAGCAGAAGAGGCCGAAGCTCGCCTCGTCAATGATGCCTTAAACTTTATCCGGGAGGTCGTCATATAAGTCTTGAGAGGTCGTAGCACCACGGTCTCTAAAGGCGCAAGACTCGCCTTGTGGCAGAAGACAAATACATCAAATAAGGGCAGTGCATGAAATGCATTAGATAAGGGCAGTGCATGAAATGCATCAAATAAGGGCAGTACATGAAATGCATCAGATGAAGGAAATGCATGGTCAAATATAGGGCAGTGTATGAAATGCAATCAAATGAATCCGATACAAGGTAGTGCAGCAATTGCAAGTAACTAAAGGCAAAACTGCATGAAGCAAAAATACATAAAAATAGGGTACTTACCTCAATGGCAATGGCTGACAAGTGAGAATCTGGATCCCTCAGCAAAAGGTACTTAGGTGCACCGTGGGCGAACTCGGTGAAGCGTCTGATGCCCCTAGAAGTGGACAATATATGTGTCTGTGGGTGATATCTTGCCGAATCGAAAGGCCGTACCGTCAATGGTAATGGCTCTGGCTTGGCCTCGGGCTCGAACTCCGCCTCTAGGTCAGCCTCAAGGTCGGCTATCGGCTCCTCTACCTCTGGCACGGGTGGAACTACTGGGGAAATCTCTGAAGGAGCCCCGTCATGAGGAACCTCATCCGCCATTTGAAAATAGGTACGAGATGGGTGAAAAGTGAAGAAAAATGAAGAAAAGGGTAAACTTGGAAAGAGTCAAACCCTAGGAGAGAGAAAATAGAGAAAAAAAAGTCAAAGCTGGGAAAAGTGCACCAAACTCGAGAGAAACTTGAGGGGAATGAGCCTAGAATGGTGGAAGTGAGAAAAGAAGCACCGAAATTAAGTTTCAATTGGTTCAAAGTGAAGAGAACAAAGAGGGTTTAGCGAATCAACTACGTGTGGGGTGTTGAAAAACGTGTAGAAAGTGAAAATCTAGAGAGAAGGAGTGTCAAGAGAGAGAGGGAGATGATTTTCAGGCATGAGGAAGTGAGGAAGTGAAGTGTGGTGGCTCATACTTAAAGACCCAAACCAAATTGTCCAATTTACCCTCGATTGCCATCGATGGCCAGAAAGGCTTATTGTTGGTCGGCACCTGGCCGGTGGCCTTCCCTCATGGCTGACAGCTTTCCTTGGGTTCTCGATGTTGTTTTGTGTCTTTGGTTTCCAAGAATTGAAGGGATTGTTCACTGTTGAGTTTAGAATGTCTCTACGGAAGCTCAAAACTGTGTTTTCGGTGCACGATGTTCGTCACTTGTCAATGTGACCGAGGTGTATCCTTTAACTTCATTAAATTCTTCTGAGAGATGAATTGGAAGTTGCTATTGAGTTTGTTTTCGTCAAATCATGCTATGATATCTTGCATAGAACATGCATTTCTTATTCGTTGTTGCATGGAATATGCACTTCACTTTATGGCATAGAATATGCATTTCACATATGTTGTTGTAAGATGTGCATCTCATGGAATTGCCTGTGTGCTTGAATTCGCTCGTGAATCATGCATGGAAGCTGCATCCGTTTTTGTTTCACACATAAAATATGCTCCCATTACCAATCATGCATAGAATATGCTTATGCTTTTGTTTCTCGCATAGAACATGCCATTAACATTGTATCTCAATTGTTTGTTTTGCATAGAACATGCATTCTTACCGTATTGCATTTGTTAAGTCTCTTTCCTATGCATGCAAAATATTGTATGTATGGTTCATTTAGAGGAGTTCCAGGGACAATAGTTTGTGCCCTTCGGATCGCATCCTTTTACCTCTTCCTCCTCTCGTGTGAGACGCGTTTAGAACTCCTTCGGTTAAAAGCATTCAGGTGTGTCCCAGTGTTCACACCAACCCCTTCGGTTAAAAACACTCGGGTGCGTACCGGTGTTCGCACCAACCCCTTCGGTTAAAAATATTCGGGTGCATCCCAGTGTTCACACCAACCCCTTCGGTTAAAAACACTCGGGTGCATCCTGGTGCTCACACCAACCCCTTCAGTTAAAAGCATTCAGGTGCATCCCAGTGTTCACACTAACCCCTTCGGTTAAAAACATTCAGGTGCGTCCCGGTGTTCACACCAACCCCTTCAGTTAAAAACACTCGGGTGCGTCCCGGTGTTCACACCTAGCCCTTCGGTTAAAAACATTCGGGTGTGTCCCAGTGTTCACACCACCCCTCCTCCTCTCGTGTGAGACATGTTAGGATTGTTTGTATTGATTAGAAACATTTGGGTATGCTCGGTGTTCACACCATCCCTTTTCCTTTTGCGTGCAATACATTAAGATCTCGGTTGAGACCTCAGGTGTGCCCGACAGTTACATCGCCCTTTGACTTTCCCGCGCGTCGCGTAGTTAAGCTTGCATAATTTTCTTACATCGTCTCTGCATGAAATGTAGTTTGGGCTCGTGTTTCTCATGCATGGTGCGTGTGTAGACACCCAATTTTTGACCGATCTTAAGACTCAGACGTCATCGATTGAGCGCTCGGTGATAGTGCACGTTGTGCTCATTTCGAGGTTTCAGAGTTTTGGCTGAGAGCCTTGCCTCCGGGCCTCTGAACTCTTTGTGTTTCGACTTGGTTTGCAGACCAAGCCTTGTTTTCCTTGCTTGAGGGAGGGAGAGGTCTTGTAGACCATCTCTTTGTGGTCGTAGACCACTTTTCATGGTCGTAGACTACTTTTCCCGTTCGGAGACTAGTTTCCAATTTTCGGAGCCTTCGGCCGCGTGCCTTGTCTCGGGACCGCTTAGCGTTCTCTGTTTGGCATGATTTTTGAACCACACCTTGTTTCCTTGGCCTAGAGGGCTACTGTGGTTTGGGAGACCACTTTTGTGGTCGTAAACAACTTTTGGTGCTTGTCAGCTAGTTTTCGAGGCTCCCGGCTGCGTGCTTTGCCTCCCGAACTTTCGTCTTGCATCCGTTTTGGTTTGTTTTTGGTACAAACCTTTTTTTCCTTGTTTGGAAGGTGGTACAAGGGTGGGAGACTAGTTTTTTTTCCTTGGAGACCACTTTTCTTCCCGCCAGCTAGTTTTCTGATCTGACGACTGGTCTCTACTAGGTCTTTGAGCCATCTTTTCTGGTCGACCACCCCACCCTTGGCTTGTTTTCAGTGTGCTGATCATCTCCTACCATGGACGACCACTTGTTGTCTTGGGAGACCACTTGTGGTGGTCGGCCGACCACTTGAAGTAGCTGGCTGACCCCTTCGAGTGGTCGGCTACTTTTTGCCATCTTTTTGGAGATATTTTCCTCCAGCTGGCATAGCTGGAGGGCACTGAAGCTATCCTCCATACACGTGTATGGAGGGATTGCCTTGAACCTTAGCTTCTCCAAGAAGCTTTGGTTTTGGTTCTCTATAAGAGAGAACCATCTTCTCCCTCCTTTAGGTTAAGAAAAATAGGGCTGGAGTGATACATATAGTTTTGTATCTATACTTCTTCATTTTGCTCTTGTTTTGTGTTCAAAAGTGTCATTTTGTCTTACTTTAACACACAAACACACACTCAAACACCATCCTTTTTCTACTGAGGTGCTTAGGAGCTGGTTTTGGTGTTCTTGGGTTGGTTTGAGCTTGAAAAACCTGCTGGAGTTGCAGCCTTGAAGAAGTTCATCAAGGGTGAGTCTTTAACCCTTAAAACCCCCATTTTTGCTTAAGCTTTTGAGCCCTTTTGCATGCTGTTTTGAGATTAGCTTCCTACTGCAAAAAGTTCTGCTTTGTGTGCTTTAAAAGTTTGTTTAAGGTCACTTTTGTGTTTGGGGTTGTTTACCCCCTCTTAGGCCTTGTTTGGCCTTGCTTTTCTGTCTTCTTTGTGAGCCTTTGGGACCACCTTGTTTTGGCCTTCTCACCACTGAAACTCAGAGGAATTTCAGTGGTGGGAAGGGTGTTTTGAGGTCCCAAAAAGGAGAGGGTCATCCCCTCTCCTTGTGTCTTCAATACTTGTCTTCATTAGCCTCGTGTGTGAGTATGTTTGTTAAGCTTATGTTGGCCATATCTTAGCTTGTATTTGTGGTTATTTTGCTGTGGCATGCTACTATTTTTGCTTGGTTTTGTCACTCCATGCATGCATAATACACTTGTAGTGTAAATCACACACACTAGCTTTGTATGCTTCATGAAGTAACAGGTCATTCTAGCTTGTTTTGTTTCCATTTCAGCATGTTTTTGGTGATGTTTTTCCATGTCATACCTTTGTTAGGGTTTGGTTTGGTCACCCTTTGCATGCTCCATACACTTGTGGTGTAATTCCATGAAATAGCCGAACATGCATCATGTTGCAACATGTCATTCTAGCATGCTTTTGGCTTAACTTCATGAAACTTTTGTCCATGTTTTAGCATGCTTTAGCTCTGATTTTGGTTGTTTTGGCCTTGCATGACTTGCTTTTTATAGCTACGGTTCAATCTAGCTTGTTAGCTTTGTGTGTCAAGCCCACTAGCATGCTTTACTTGGACTATTTGAATGATTTGGCATCATTTATTATGTGATTTCAGTCCATGTTTCATGCTCATGCACTTGCATTTATCACTCATTCAATGCGTTGGAGGGTTTGCCCTTTTATGCCTTAACATAAACCATTGCGTATGCCTTCATGCCTTAGCTTGCGAGTGTAGACACCCCATTTTTGACCGTCCTCAAGATTTGGATGTCATCGTTTGAACACTCGATGATCATCCTTGTTCGTGTTCGTCTTGAGTTCTCGGAGGTTTCGGTCGCGCGCCTTGCCTCAAGACCTCTCGACTTGTTTGTTTTGTGCTTGGTTGTATACCAAACACTTGTATTTTTTGCTTCTGAGGGCAGGGAATGGCTTGTTGGCCATCCCCACACCTCACCGGCCTTGGCTTGAGGCCACCGGCCTAATTTTCTTGCTACCGGCCAAATATTTTGGTCGGTCGGCAGTGTTTTTGGTCAGCCGACCATTCTTGTTGGTCAATCGGTCATATTTTCCAGCTGACCCCTGTTCATCTGCTTTTGCAGATATTTTTATGCCAGCTGGAACAACTGGCATCCACAATTGCCCCCCTCCATACACGTGTATGGAGGGATTTACCTCTTGTTTAGCTTCTCTTGGAAGCCTTAGAAATTGGATTTCTATAAGAGGGGAGGCCCTCCTCCCTTCTCAGAGGTTCTTGAATTTAGGGTTAGAGTTCATATATATATATATATATATATCTCTATATATTTGTGTGTGTATTTGTGACCAAAAGTGTGTTTTGTTCACATTTTTGCACTAAGACACCTAGTGTTACACCATCCTTGAGTTGCTGAGGTGCTACGGAGTTGGTTTTGGAGTTCTTGGGTTGTTTTGAACTCAGAAAAAGTGCTAGAGTGTTGTTCTTGAAGAAGGTCTACAAGGGTAAGGTCTACAAGGGTGAGAAACTTACACTTTTATTTCCCATTTTTGCACAAGCTTTTAACCTATCATGCATCTGTTTTTGAGCTTAGTGTATAACTGAGAAAAGTTCTATTTTTACTTGCTTTTGAACTTTGTTTAGGGTCATTTTGAGGTTTGGGGTTGTCTCCCCCCTCCAAGGCCTCGTTAGGCCTTGTTTTAGGCCATACCTTTTGGCCATTGTTTTTAGCTTTGCATGACCTCTCTACCACTGAAATCCAGAGGATTTTCAGTGGTGGAGAGGCAATTTTGAGGTCCAAAATGGGAGAGGGTTGTCCCCTCTCCATGTTGTCTTTGATGCTAGCATAAGTGACTTGTGTTGTAGCTTGCATGCCTAGCTTGCTTTAGCTTCATTTCAGTAGGTATTAGGCTTTGTTTTGCCATGTTATACCTCTGTTTCAAGTTGGTTTAGACATGCCATGTATGCTTCATACACTTGTCTTGTAATTCCATGCTTTGGCCTTAACATGCATCATGTTGTAACATGTCTTTCTAGCATGATTTTGGTTTGACTCCTTGAAGTTTTTATCCATGTTTTGGTATGCCTGAGGTCTGTTTTTGGTCGTTTGAGTCATTCATGACTTGCTTTGAATAGCTACCATGCAATCTAGTTTGAAGGCTTTGAGTTTTGAACCCCCTAGCATGCATTACTTGGCTTATTTCAATGATTTGGAGTCACTTACCATGTCATTTCAGTCCATATGGCATTCTTCTTTACTTACATTTGATGCTCCTTTAGTGCCTTAAAGAATTGTTATTTTATGCTTCATATTTGGACCATTGTGTATGCCATCATGTGTAGGCCGTTTAGATGCCATCTAAGTGGGTTTTTGGTCTTGATTAGACCTGCCTTGGGACTGTTTTAGGTCCCCATGGCCCTTTGGGGTTTGCTTCATATAGTCTTGGTTCGAGTCCCATGGCTAGTTTCCAAATTTTGGGCTTGGTTGCATGCTTTGCTTGATTTGTTTAGTTGGTTTGGCACCACTCTTAATATGATTTCATAGCTTAGCATGCTTGTCATTTGTCCGTATTAGTCTCTTTTAAATGTGTTTAAGAGTTGCCTCTTTTATGCCTTAGATGATAGGCCTTTATGCATGCATGTTTGCATATCTATTCCATGCTTTTGTTGCATCGTATTGGCCGCTGATTTGGGCTTATTTGAGAGCTGCCCAAATTGGTTTAAGACCAATCCTGCATGTTGTTGCATGCTTGCCTTGTATGTTGTTGCATACTTGGCCCATTGACATGTTATTGCATGTTTAAGTGGTGTTCCATTTGGCATGCATCTTGTGTTAAATTGTTTTGCATATTTGCACGAGTTTGTCCCTCACATGTTGTTACATGCTCGCCTAACCATGAATATTGTCACATGCCTTGCATGTTTGCATATTAGTTTAGGTTGCATTACATTTGGCATGTTTATTATACATTGCTTGTTGGCATGCCCATGTCACACTAGTGTGATTGCATGTTTAGGATTGCATAGCATTGAGCATGCATCCCTTGCCTCTTGATCAACCATGATTGAGGTTGGGGGTCCCTTGGTATGTTTTGTGTTTTGTGCATTTAATATTGAAGTTGCATACTTGACTCATTTGGCCATCACGCATTGAAATGCGCGATTGGTGGCCCGAGGGTCGAGAACCATGCTCCTCTAAGTCTCAAACATGCTGAGGATGGTGGTGCATAAATTGCTTTGAAAATGCATTGCCATGTCTTGTCTGTCCTCTGTTGCAGCAAACCAGTCTTCTGCAGGAAGAAATGGCCGGCCGACAATTTTCAGTGCCGACCGACTATCAAAACCCAGCCGGTGGTATAATTTTTGGTCGATGACCAGTTCTCCATGACCAGTGGTGTTTCCGCTTGGTCGGTGACCTCCCACAGTGCTCAGGGAGTAGTCCAGAAGTAACCTTGAGACTTGTGTAGTCCTCAGAGGTGCAGAGCAGTGTGAACAGAGGCAACATGTGACATGGCGGTGGATTTCCGAGCGGGGCCGAGTGTGCTTGCATTCGTCCCTCTTCCCGAGGCTGTTTCACTACTTTGAGTAATTTAATTAATTTGTTTAATTAATTAAGGGTCTGTAATATTTAATTAGCTTGTTAGTTAATTAATTTGTATTATTCATTCGGAGCCTCCGAGAGAGGGCAATGTTGTAATAAGTGTGCGTGAGTGTGTGCATGTCTTCTAACCCCTACTTCTTTTTCCCTTTTACTTACCTGCTTTCAATGGTTAGTTTTAGGGCACGTTTTAATTAGCATACTTGTGATAGCATGTTTGCATCATTCATTTGTATTGCATGCATCGGGCTCGGCGCATCATACTAACTACACCGTATTTCAAATTCCAAGTTGAATATGTGTATTGAGTTGTTGCATTTCACATGCCATCCTTAGATTAGCCGAGCTTATTCTAGTTGCACTTTGTATGCGATACATTAGCCATCTTAACATGGACTTGGATCATACATTTGATTAGTAACATGTTCCTTGTTTTGGCTCGGAGTACACTGTCAGTATTTATGTTTTAGCATCTTGCATGTGTGTAAGTGTTAACATGACAGCATGCTTACCATGAGGCTATGTGTTTATATGATATAACTGCCTGAATGCCTGTGGGTGAAGGTTGGATTACCTGAATTGGAACAATTCATTAAAATCTGTGTTTTAGCCTACTTGCGAGTAGCAAACTTCAAATCATTTTCCAAACAAACGGATATGCGATGCTTTGTCCCAAATTAGGCGATCTAGTCTATACTTGTGTGTTATGCGCATCACATAGTAAATTCTATCTAATTAACTGGAATAAGAACAAATGTTTTCAAAACAAAATATCATGCTTAGTACAGGCCGATCTTCGGATCGGGCGAGCGGGGGTGCTCATAGCTGACCTTCCCCAATCGTACCCAAGTTCCCGAGCTGAGGCAACTTTGGTGATGACAGACATGTGGGCTTAGGCAACGAGTCAGAGTTTCCTAAATTTTTCAAAAATAAAACATTTAGGTGGCGACTCTGTATCTGGCAAAGCAATCCATGTTTGGCACTTCTTTCTAAAAATCTATTTTTTAAAACGATTTGCCGGAGTTGGACTCTTTGGTGATTTATTAATCTCACATTGCACATTGTGAGATCAGATTAAGAACCGTGACAATTTGAGAGTCCGAACTGTAGTGAGCCTAAATGAACAAAACGGGATTCCCTCCCGGGACATTCGGGGATGTCTACAGTTTCTGGTGACTCTGCTGGGGAGTTAGAGAGCTTGACTCGAATTCATGATATCTTGTTTTGACTACACTCATGTGTTTCTATGCATTGCATGTGCATTGGTGCGCCTAGGACACCGTGTTTGCCATCTGCTATTCCTGAACGGTTTGTCGGAGGCTCGCTCTGAGAAGCGTGCCATAAGGCTGACCGGTTACGGGCTCTGCCACGATGGGAACACAAACCCCGGGTTTTACCGGGGCACCTTTTTTGACCATTCGACCTAGTGCATCTCGGAATCCATAGTGACCATCCCAAACTAGGACAGCTTGCTTACTCGATTGTAGGTTGTTTGAAACCGCTGTATGCGTAGTGAAACCCTAGTTCTTGACGAAACTAGGATAGAGAAACCCTACCCCAATATAGGGGTGTATTGGCCTTCATTTGCTTGTTATATGTGCTTTTAGAGTTGACCTCTACAGGGAACGCACATATCTGTTTGCAAGTCTGGGCATCAGGCCTGCGGGCATCAGTGTCAGTGTTTTGAGAATCAGTAGCATCTGCGGGTATCAGATTCAGTTTTGGGGTAGTAGTTTTGGGGAACAGTGATCAGTGATCGAATACCGTTATTCAGTTGTGCTTGCGATTGTTTGGGTAAAATTGGGCTGAGATGTTGCCTGTTTTCTCTTTCAGGAGGAGGGGGGAGTTTCAGAGATCTGAGTTCAGAATAGCCAGTGTTCTCCTTCACCGAAACAAGGCAGATATCTAATCAATCAAGTCACCAGTCACATCACCTCCGTTCAGTTCAGCAGAATTATGATGTCACAGAATTCAGAGGAAGTTGTGGTTATGGCGGCCACACTAAATAAAGGGATCATCTTACAGGGTGAGACCGATGTTAAGATATCACACCTGCCCAGGTCGCCTGCTGCGTGCCCGATCTGGGAACCCCAGTTGTTTTAAGCTCGTGAACCCACCACGTTTGAATTAATGAGAATGATTGGCGACCTCCAGAGATCCGTGGCTGATTTAGCCTATGGAATGTCAGCCTTGCCACCAACTGCATCGTATGTTGGGAATTTCATGCCGCAGGAGCCCCCGCTACTGGGGCGAACTGTAATTGAGCTTAGCCAGCCTGAAGCTGCCTCGAACTCCGGCAATGACGTATCAACGACAACGAGGCTTCGCACTGAAGCAACAACCTAAACCTCCCACCAAGCTGAGGCTAGTGGAAAGAACAAGATGAGGGCAGATGTAGATCCCTATGCACAACTCCAGCAAGCTGTTGAGTCTCTGAAAGTCGGGGGGTTGAATAAGCAACAAGTACTCGCAATTATGGCTAAGACTGTGGACAAGAGCAGTTCAAGCCAAAGGGAAAATCGAGATAGGGACCGTCGTACCAAAACCGTTCCTCTCCACCCTAATCCTGCACCTGGAAAAGATCAGAGAGCCAAGGCAGCACCTGCCGATCCTTTTGCTAGTGCGTCCAGCAAAGGTCCATAGACTTCGAAGTATCCGCCTCGAGGGCGTAGGGCTTTTCATGCCCTCTACATGCCTTTGTCCAAGGCGCTTCAAATCCTCACGGAAAAAGGTCATCTCAAACCTCTTAAGCCTCGGCCTCTCTCGAGTAAGCTCCCTCTCTCACATGATGCCACCCAGTACTGTGCATACCATCAACAGGCTGGTCACACCACCGACAATTGCTTTCGTCTTCGCCACGAAGTGCAAGACTTGATCGATAATGAGGTCATCCTCCCACCCAGCTCAGCAAAGTCTGTCACCACTGAGTTTCTGGACTTCGAAGATAATGCAAGTATGTGATCAGGGGTTGGCCCATCTGCGGGCGGTGCTCGGTTTACTTCAGATGTGGTGTGTGGCACGCACTGTTTTGAGCATTTGCGAATGCTAACTTTTGTAGTTTCTGACTCGGGTGTTGAGTTAGTTATGTGGTTTTGTTTTGAGTCTGTCTCTTTGTTTTGAGTTAGTATTTTTTGATTAAGGGTCTGTCTTGTTGTATCGAGTCAATCCTGTTGTATAGAAGTTGGGTGATTCCGGGGTTGTTGCTTCGGATATCACTATTTTGTTTTGTGTTCGTCCTTTCTTTTGAGTCTGTTTTTGTTTTGAAGCCAGTTACACCAGAAGATTTGAATGAAACAGCAGTAAGTTTCACACTCTCGTGTTTGCTTCTGCCTTGCGCCAGTTATGTCAGGATCTTGAATGAAATAGCAGTGCATTTCACCTGCTCTTCTGTGCCTTCAAATCATTGCATTGACCTAAGTTTTTCAAAACTTTTTGAACTTTGTGATGAAAATGAAGAGGGAGGAATTCCTCAGGTTTTGTAAAATTTGATCAATTGAGAGAAGGAGAGGCATGCTAAAACCCTTAATGATTGAAATCATGCTTGTTAGTGTGAGTACTGAGAAGGACCCTGGCTTGATCCAGACTGGTTCTACACTGTCTTCGGCGCGAGCGATTTGTCGCTTTCTTAAAATTTTTTTTCAAAAAATGTTTTGCGCGGTCCCGCAAAGACCTGTGTGGAATCGCTCTTGAGATTGTGCAGCCTAGGATCGCTCTCAGCCTCGAGACTCGACCCCTTTGCTTTCAAAACCATGAACTTGCATCTAGAATGTTCAAACGGTCAACCACCATGTAAGGCCTGTGTGGCCAGATCAGAAGCAGCACTCGAACAAGAGGCAGGAAGCTTAGATCGAGAAGATCAAATGTAGTCAAAAGAAGCTTGCAAAGCCAAATCAGAAGCACCCCTCTAACTAGGGGCAAAAGATGCCAGATTGTGCTCGAAGAGCCGAAGATGGACCATTCCGCAAATCAATGAAGATCGACAAGAATGCCAAATCCCAGAAGGGAGGAAAGAAGAAAGTATCACTGAAGGACTCCTACACCATCAGTGAATAACAGCCACTCTCCTGGATTCAGATGGCTTCGAGATCTCAAAACCATTTGACATGGACAAAGCTACACTTTTACCCTTGAGAGGCTCGCTAGGCCGAAAACCCGGAAGGGCAACCTAGGCAAAAGTTAGAGCAAGCAAAAAGAGAAAAACGCAAAAAAAGAACAAAAAAAAGAAGAGAAAAATGCAAAGAATGGAAAAGAAAAAAAAAGATGAAAAGAAATGAAAAGAAAAGAAGAACAAAGCTCGCAAGGTTGAAAACCCAGAAGGGCGGCCTTGGCAAAAGTTAGAGCGTAGAAGGAGAGGTTAATACCCGAGTGTCCCTTAACCGGAACTACGTAAGGCTTGATTCCATGTTTGGGATACGTAGGCAACTTCATCCTGAAGTCCAGCCACAAACACTTCCAAATGGATTGTGTCCATGTAATGGTTTTGATCATCTTTGTCTTCTCTGTATTCGAGAGTTTCGGTTGTGATCGTCACTCAGCAAACTGATTACAACGCACTGCGGTGCCCGTCCGAACAAGAGGCAACTTTCTGTTGCTAATGCGCCGTGACGCCATTCAAACAAGGGGTAACTTTCCGTTGCCGTGCAGTGCCGTTCAGACAAGGGGCAATTTTCTATTGCTTCCGATTCGAGGTCGTACATCTCAAGAGTAGGTTCCGTGCTCGTTAAGCAGTGGTCGTTTGCAAAAATAGTTTTTGAGAATTTTTACTGAGGTTGACTAATTTTCTCGAAAATTATTCCATTTTTCCAAAACCGGACCATTTTTTTCTTGGACCCAAAAAGGAAAATTTTCAGTGCTCACAACCTAACTTGCATGATTTCAAGTCAGAAAGTTGAATGAGCATGTTAATCAAACTTTTATATTGATCAAAATTGTTTTAGTAGAAAGCAAAAAACAAAAAAGGGTCAAAATGATGAACTAGGGGCACAGTTGAGTCAGGCTTCCTGTCTTTTTCCCGTTATCCATGCGTTTGCCCGAAAGGGCACTCTACCTGCCAGAAAAGCGCACAGTTGAAGCTAACAACAAAGGGCCGAAAGCTCTCAGTATCATCCGAGCAACAAGGTATCAAGCCAAGTGCGAAGCACGAACTCGAGTGGATCAAGTTACTCCATTCCCTCTTGACTAAATGACACCAGAGGAGATAGCCGTGAGCTAATAATGTTGGGCATGAACCCACAACCTTTTGTTTATCCATCAAACCACCCAGGGGAGGGATAAAAAATGAGGGATTGAAGAATAGAGAGATGTGCGCTGAGAGAAAAAGCGAGGAAAATGGCTTTTTTTTCCAAAAAAACAGAGCTTGAGTGCCAGAGTGATGCAAGAATTACAAATGAGAAAGGGTGGGAAACAATACCCGGAGAAATTGAGAGGCCTCTCGCCTTTATAACGCGTCCGAGTGTCATTTCTTTTGTTTTGTTTGCCTCGATTCTTATCTTGAGTCGTTTCAAGTGTCTGTGTTTGTCTTTAGGTTGTATCTCTTTTGTCTTCTATTGTTGAGTCATTTTTCGCTGTGTTCAGTCGTAGGCTCAATGCCCGATTGAGAACTCATTTCTCGATTTTCAAAATGAATTGCTTTGTGCTCAGAGTGCTGTGCCATTCTCCACGTTTATTCTTCCACATTTGGAGCATCTGAGTATGTTTCAACTTCCGCCAATCGCACCTTCGCATCCCGTCTGTTCGAATCGAACTGTTTGTTCAGAGTTAGCTGTATGCCGAATAAACCGAATGCTGTGTTATGGGCTGTAAGTTCAGAATGAGCAATGTTCAGAATGGGCTGTGTATTCAGACTCGGCAGTGTCCTGCATGAGCCGTATGATCAAAATGAACAGAGTATTGTGATGCGAGCGGTGTGTTCAAAACGAACACTCTATATGTTAAACATATTGAGAACTTGTGATTAGTTCCATTTCTAGTGCCTTCCGATGTTGATTTTGCAAAGTCACACCTGTATTACTCCAATTTGCTTATCGAGCTGTTACTCATTTAGCTTATCGAGTTGTTGCTCATTTTCTTATCGAGTTGTTACTCATTTTTTCGTATCGAGTTGTCACTCATTTGCTTATCAAGTTGGTACTCATTTTCTTATCGAGTTGTTGCTCACTTGATTACCAAGTTGTCGTAATTTTATTTATCGAGTTGTTGCTTTTTGTTTATCGAGTTATAAACTTGTCAAGGTTTTATGGTTGCTTATTGAGTTAAGTTGCTACGTTGGTCTACCTGACCTAGTGATACATGCGTGTTCAATTTCCAATTCAACTACATTGTTATGTAATATAATGCGGTTCGACGTATCAAATATGCGATGCAACACTTTTTTTAGGAAAAAGTTTGTTTCATTCCATCATCTTTTCAAGTACATAGTTTTGTAAAAAATAAAACTTGCTTGCAGCAGTACAATGTGCTCAATCTACCAGCAAAAAAAGAAAAGCAGCAAAAGTCTAGATCAATGGTCTTAGGCATGAGAGTCTGTCCTCCTCCTCTTCCTGGACGAAGGTCCAGGAGTATCGTCGCCGGCCCCACCATCTGAGCCCGAGCCCGAATCATCTCCAGTCTCATCCTCCGATGACTCTGCCTCTGCCTCTGTCTCGGACTCATCGTCGTCTAGAATCGGTGCTCATGAGCTGCTCCCAACATGAGTGCGCCCCGCTTTGGTGCGGGGGTGTACTGTAGTCCCTCGCCCTGCTCTCCCTCCTCCTCGGGTAGATACAGATGGTCCTGCTGGAGCACCTACTACAGTCGGTATCTGGAATGGGGGCTGAAAAGGACAAATGGTAAATACATCAGTTATGCTATGCAAAGTAGAGTATGAATACAGAATACAGCGTATGAGTACAGTGTATGAATGCTATGAGCAATATATCAGTGCAGAATGCCGTGTATGAATGCTATGAGCAGTATATCAGTGCAGAATGCCGTGTATGAATGCTATGAGCAGTGTGTCAGTACAGAGTACAGTGACTAAGTGCAGTGTATGAATGCCGTAAGCAATGCTATGAGCAGTCTGTGGGTTACAGTGTATCAAATGCCGTGAGGGTCGTGTATTAAGTGCCATGTTGGCAGTGCGATGCATCAGATTATGTGTGAAACAGATTATGCACAGTTTGAGATTGTAGTTGAAAGAGCTTACCGAGATACCGTAGATAGCCAGCAGGTCGAGGCTCCGCTGTAGCATCCCCATCACAGAGGCAGTCAACTCCAAAGACTGGCGAGTGTACTCGGCAGAAGTCTGCAAGAGTGTTAGAAACATCAGTATTCTGCAGAATATCAAGAGAAATGAAATGAAATGACTGTATAAGATACAAAATGCAGTGGCGCATATCGGAGGCAAGTCGTAGAATCCGACTAGCTCGTGATCAGGCAGAGGGGGAGCGATGGGGATCTAGTAAGTCTCCCCACCCTGCCCTCGGCATGTCATCATAGTAGGTAGCTCAGGCCACCCGGCTCTCTGCCCTCTCCGAGATCCACTCCTGCCTCGAGCCGGAGGTACCCTCGCTGCCCTAGGTGCCCTACTCCAGCCGCTGGCACCGCAGGCCTCTCCCTCTCAGCTTGACGAGCACTGCTCAGAGGCGACATTAGATAGGCCTGGATATACTCAGTGTAGTCGCCCTCACCTCTGAAGCCCTCCGAGTCCCAACCAATCGTATAATCGGCCATCTCCTGCGGGGTGTACCTCTCAGTCTACCTCATAGTCGTAGGAGGAGGTGCTAGAACTACCTGCTCCGGTAAGCCAAGGGTCTGCCGCAAGAAGCGCTCACCCAAGTACCAAGCGTGGTAGACTGGGCCCTCTAGTAGAACTCTGAATTGGGTCGTCTCTCGGGCACCAGCATACCGGTCCCGAACTGCATTAGGTAATGGAGCCCAAGGCTGCCAGGTAATCTGCAAATAAAACGCAGTTTGTTACCTACTGATATTGAAAGAACAATGCAAAATGAAGCTTAAATGAACTACAATGTTTGACATACCTCGGCTGCGGTGATGGTATCGAAGTAGCGGCAGAAGAAAATGAGGGACTCTCGTGGTCTCTGCTCGTACCTCACGTCGAAGCGGTGAGAGAATGGAACGCCAAGGGGCCTCTCCTCGTCTGGCATTGGGGCAAGTCTCGGGAAGTAGGTGTACACCCATAATAGTACAGTGTGACAGAACATATATGAGCATGCTTATCAGATAAAGCAGTATGCAGATAAAGCAGAAAGTGGTATGTGCAGTGTACAGATAATGTGAAACAGAACTGAAAAGACAGAAAAGGAAATATGTACCTCCCAAGCTCGCCAGTAGCCTCCGAGCAACTGTCCGCTGAGGCCGGAGGATGAACTCATATAGCCGTAGAGAGTGGCCAAGTCGGCGCCACCCCAGTCATAGCGGTGGATCTGTATCACATCCACAAGCGCGCTCAGCAAGTAGAGGGCGACGGTGTTCGCCCGGTCGGCGAAAAGCGTGGTCCCTAGCAGGAACATGATAAAATCGCAAGCGTACCGCTCCTCTTCCTCCTGGGTAGTAGGTGCCTGGATCCGGAAATGATCCTCGAACCATGAGTATCGCACGAACCCTGCCCGAGCGAGAGGTGGCTGAGCGCCGAGCAGGTACATCTGAGCGGCGTCCCACTCGTCCATGTCAGTATTGAAGCAGATCGGATCACCCCCCACTCTGATGCCTTTGAGCATGGAGAAGTTGAAGGGAGTCATCGTCATCTCCTCGATGGCAGAAAGGTGGAGGGAGTTGGTGGTGTACCACCACCTTTCCACCAAAGCAGCAAGAAGGGGCCTTATCGCAGTAAGGCATGAGAGTCCCATGCAGAAGGTCCCAAATCCGGCTCGGTCAACAATGCGATGAACTGCGTCAGGAAACTTTATGTACCAGGCTTTGGCGGCAACATTCCCATACCCCCGAAAGGCATGGGAATCCCCCTGTGGTCAAAACAAACATTTGCAAAGCAGTGTTACAAATACAGTGTTGAAAGCACTCAGAATTGATGAAAATACAGCGTGTGTACACGTGTTCAGATTCAAACAGATATCGGGTGCATGTGTGCTCACAGTGAACTATAGCATGTGATGTATCAGTGTGTTTGAGTGGTTCAGTGGAAAATACAGCGTGTGTGCACGTGTTCAGATTCAAACAGATATCGGGTGCAGGTGTGCTCGCAGTGAACTACAACATGTGATGTATCAGTGTGTTTGAGTGGTTCAGTGGAAAATACAGCGTGTGTACACGTGTTTAGATTCAAACTGATATCAGGTGCGGATGTGCTCGCAATGAACTACAACATGCGATGTATCGGTGTATTCGGGTCAAACAGTTAAAGAACATAATCTACTATTGCAGTTATGTATTTTACTTTGCAAAAAATGAAACAGGAAAGAGTAGAGTGTACCTCAGAAGCGCCATAGGACAGATGTGACTCTGGCTCGCGCAACAAAAGCTCCGGTGGCGCGCCTCGTGCATGGCTCCGGAAGTGGCGAAGGCTGTCAGGAGAAAGCACATGTATCGCCGCCCTGTAGGCCGCCGGATCGAACGGCCGGATGTGAAGAGGCAGGACCTCGGCCTCAGGGTCCACGTCCAACTCCGAGGGAGCCCCGCCGCCTGGAATGTTGTCCGCCATCTCAAGAATAGTGCAAAAATGGCCGAAAGTGTGAAAATCGGGTAAGAATGTGAAAAGTCAACCCAAAAGTCAACCCCAAGAGGGTGGAAAATGGGAGAAATTGTTGAAGTGCGGAAAAGGGCACAAAGATCGAGGAAAACTTGGGAAAAACAAGTCCCAAGTGGTGGAAACCAAGAAAAAGTCATCGAAACTGAGATTTGTTCGGTTCAAAACGTGCGAAACGGGGAGGTTTTCACGAATTGAACGACGAAAAGGGCTCTAAAACCAAGGATCGAGGGTTGGAAAATAACCTAGAGAGAGAGGGAAGAAGTTTTCAAGCTTGGGCAAGTGAGAAATATAGGGCTTGAAGCCCTATATTTAAAGACCCGTGGCCAAAGGACAAAATTGCCCTGACACAGGCATTTTTGGCCGGTCGGCCAAATTGTTAGCCAGTCGGCCAAAAAGTTGGCCGATGGCCTTATTTTGTGGCTGAAGGAAATGCACTTTTGAACCTTGATCGGCCTTCGTGTTGACCTCGAGCCGTGTTTCCCGTATGCGATGCTCAATACGTGCAAGGTGTATCCTTTTCGTATCCTTGGGTATCTTGTAAGGTTCAATAACCACTTTAAATGCGTTGCATTACATGTGTTGCCTCGTTTATGATAAACATGCATAGGTTGCATTGTTATGCACGTCTACACGTGTTGTAACACGCACAACTTGCATTGTTATACACTGTTCATTTGCATTGTCATGCATTTCAAAGAAAAAAACATGCATTGTCACGCATTTGAGTTCATTTGTATTGTCATGCATTTCAAAAAAAAAACAACAAACGTGCGTTGTCACACATTTAAGGTCATTTGCATTATCATGCATTTCAAGAGACGTGCATTGTCACGCATTTTGAATTCATTTGCATTGTCGTGCATCCCAATAGTATGCATTGTCGTGCATTTCAATAAGTCATGCATTGTCATACACTTCAATTACACGTATTGTCATGCATCTTTCATCTACATTTCAGTTCATGCATTGTCATGCATTCTCATTCATGCATTGTCATGCGTGTGTCATTTCGCATTGTCATGCATCTCCATATCGCGCATTGTCATGCATTTCAGTACATGCATTGTCATGTATTTCCGCTCACGCATTGTCATGCATTTCAATTACATGCATTCTTATGCATTTCAATTACATGCATTGTCATGCATTTCAATTACATGCATTGTCATGCATTTCAATTACATGCATTGTCATGCATTTCAATTACATGCATTGTCATGTAATTCATGCATTGTCATGCGTGTCTCATTTCGCATTGTCATGCATTTCCTTACTTTGCATTGTTATGCATTTCAGTACATGCATTGTCATGCATTTCTCTCATCGTGCATTGTTATGCACACCGCATTTGCATTGTCATGCATTTCCTTATTATGCATTGTCATGCATCTCCTTACTTTGCATTGTTATGCATTTCAATACATGCATTGTCATGCATTCCCTTATCACGCCTTGTCACGCATTTCCTTATCATGCATTGTCATGTATTTCGGTACATGCATTGTCATGCATTTCCCTATTTTGCATTGTCATGCATTTTAGTATATGCATTGTCATGCATTTTCCTACTTCGCATTGTCATACACGTCTCATTTGCATTGTTTCTGCTATACACATTGCATGCGTTTCCGCACGTGCTTTACTTACATGTGTATATTTTGCTTGCTTTACACATTGCATGCGTTTCCGCGTGTGCTTTTTTATATGTGTTTATGCATCCCCCCCAAGGTGGTTACACATTGCATGCGTTTCCGGCATGCTTACTTACATGTGTTCATACTTGCTTGCTTTACAATTGCATGTGTTTCCGTGTGTGCTTTATTATATGTGTTTATGCATCCCCCCAGGTGTTACACATTGTATGGCGTTTTCGGCGTATACTTTTACTTATATGTGTTCATACCTTGCTTGCTTTACACATTGCATGCGTTTCCGCGTGTGCTTTACTTACATGTGTTCATGCATATTTTCAGGAGGTTGCGCATTGCTTGCATTAGCGCGTACTTACATGTGTTCATTCCTGCCATACACATTGCATGCGTTGTCGCGTCGTGCTTTACTTATATGTGTTCAAGTTCCTATACACATTGCATGCGTTGTTGCGTTATGCTTTACTTATATGTGTTCAAGTTCCTATACACATTGCATGCGTTGTAGTTCCTATACACATTACATGTGTTGTCGCGTTATGCTTTACTTATATGTGTTCAAGTTCCTATACACATTACATGTGTTGTCGCGTTATGCTTTACTTATATGTGTTCAAGTTCCTATACACATTACATGTGTTGTCGCGTTATGCTTTACTTATATGTGTTCAAGTTCCTATACACATTACATGTGTTGTCGCGTTATGCTTTACTTATATGTGTTCAAGTTCCTATACACATTACATGTGTTGTCGCGTTATGCTTTACTTATATGTGTTCAAGTTCCTTTATTTTCACACATTATACATGTTGTCGCATACGCTTTACCTACATGTGTATACTTATCAATTGCCTTACACATTGTGCATGTTGTCGCATGTGCTTTACTTACATGTGTATACTTATCAATTGCTTACACATTGTACATGTTGTCGCATGTGTTTTACTTACATGTGTACATTTTATTCCTTACTTTACACATTGCATGCGTTGTCGTGCATGCTTTACTTACATGTGTTCATGCTTATCATCATAATTGCCTTACACATTGTACATGTTGTCGTATGTGCTTTACTTACACGTGTACATTTCATTCTCTGCTTTACACATTGCATGCGCTTCCGCGTGTGCATTTCATTCTTCCTTCACACATTGTACACGTTGTCACGTGTACTTTACTTATCTGTGCTTGTGCCTTCATAGCATTGTTATGCACACACTCGGGTTGCGTTGTTATGCACCCCTTCCGCCTGCATTGTCATGCACCCTCTCACTCGCGTTGTCACGCACTTTTCACTTGCATTGCTATGCATGTATCTAACGATATTGTACCTGTTAAGTTCTCTTTCTTTTTTAGGCACGATATTGTATGTACAGTTCATTTGAGGCTGGCACGACCAGACGAACCGAACAAGAATGATATTGCATGTACGGTTCATTTGAAGCTGGCATGACCAGACGGACTGCACAGGTATTGTATTCTCCGCGTCAAATGTAACGAGAATTACATAATTCTCTTACATCCTTTCCGCATTGTAATGTAGTTTGGTTTTTGGCTTGCTTAAACTGTTGCATTTATTGTATGTATTTGCTTCGTTATAGCTTTCTTTGCATGATCATAAGTTATGTTCGGCACCATGCATTGTTCTTGCATTTTGCCCCTGCCTTCGGGCACATATGTTGCTATCTTGCATGCTTGTCTAAGTCTTCGGCCTTGTCAAAAATGGGTCGTCTCTGGGCTTTGACATTCACTCCCATCATTGTTATGATTTTCGAGTTCTGTCAAAGAGGGGCAACTGTAGACACCCCATTTTTGACTGTCCTCAAGACTTGGACGTCATCGTTTGAACACTCGATGATCATCCTTGTTCGTGTTCGTCTTGAGTTCTCGGAGGTTTAGGTCGCACGCCTTGCCTCAAGACCTCTCGACTTGTTTGTTTTGTGCTTGGTTGTATACCAAACACTTGTGTTTTTTGCTTCTGAGGGCAGGCAATGGCTTGTTGGCCATCTCCACACCTCACTGGCCTTGGCTTGAGGCCACCGGCCTAGTTTTCTTGCTACCGGCCAAATATTTTGGTCGGTCGGTAGTGTTTTTGGTCGGCCGGCAATTCTTATTGGTCAATCGGCCATATTTTCCAACCGACCACTGTTCATCTACTTTTGTAGATATTTTTATGCCAGCTGGAACAGCTGGCATCCACAATTGCCCCCCTCCATACACGTGTATGGAGGGATTTACCTCTTGTTTAGCTTCTCTTGGAAGCCTTAGAAATTGGATTTCTATAAGAGGGGAGGCCCTCCTCCTTCTCAGAGGTTCTGGAATTTAGGGTTAGAGTTCATATATATATATATATCTCTCTATATATATTTGTGTGTGTATTTGTGACCAAAAGTGTGTTTTGTTCACATTTTTGCACTAAGACACCTAGTGTTACACCATCCTTGAGTTGCTGAGGTGCTAAGGAGTTGGTTTTGGAATTCTTGGGTTGTTTTGAACTCAGAAAAAGTGCTGCAGTGTTGTTCTTGATGAAGGTCTACAAGGGTGAGAAACTTACCCTTTTATTCCCCATTTTTTCACAAGCTTTTAACCTATCTTGCATCCATTTTTGAGCTTAGTGTATAATTGAGAAAAGTTCTATTTTTACTTTCTTTTGACCTTTGTTTAGGGTCATTTTGAGGTTTGGGGTTGTCTCCCCCCTCCAAGGCCTCGTTAGGCCTTGTTTTAGGCCATACCTTTTGGCCATTGTTTTTAGCTTTGCATGACCTCTCTACCACTGAAATCTAGAGGATTTTCAGTGGTGGAGAGGTGGTTTTGAGGTGGTTTTGAGGTGGTTTTGAGGTCCAAAATGGGAGAGGGTTGTCCCCTCTCCATGTTGTCTTTGATGCTAGCATAAGTGACTTGTGTTGTAGCTTGCATGCCTAGCTTGCTTTAGCTTCATTTTAGTAGGTATTAGGCTTTGTTTTGCCATGTTATACCTCTGTTTCAAGTTGGTTTAGACATGCCATGTATGCTTCATACACTTGTCTTGTAATCCCATGCTTTGGCCTTAACATGCATCATGTTGTAACATGTCTTTCTAGCATGATTTTGGTTTGACTCCTTGAAGTTTTTATCCATGTTTTGGTATGCTTGAGGTCTGTTTTTGGTCGTTTGAGTCATCCATGACTTGCTTTGAGTAGCTACCATAAAATCTAGCTTGAAGGCTTTGAGTTTTGAACCCCCTAGCATGCATTACTTGGCTTATTTCAGTGATTTGGAGTCACTTACCATGTCATTTTTGGAGTCCTTACACATGTATTTTAGTCCATATGGGCATGCTTGTTTACTTACATTTGATGCTTCCTTTAGTGCCGTTAAAGAATTGTTGTTTTATGCTCCATGTTTGGACCATTGTGTTTATGCCATCATGTGTAGCCATTTAGATGCCATCTAGACGTGGGTTTTTGGGTCTTGATTAGAACCCTGCCTTGGACTGTTTTAAGTTCCCCTGGCCCTTTTGGGGTTTTGCTTTCATATAGTCTTCGGTTCGAGTCCATGTTCTTAGTTTCAAATTTTGGGGCTTGGTTGCCTGCTGCTTGATTTGTTTAGTTTGGTTTGGCACCACTCTTTAATTATTTCAGAGCTTGCATGCTTCGTCATTTGTCTATTGTCTTCTTTTAAATATGTGTTTAAGGAGTTCCTCTTTTATGCTTAGATGATAGGCTTTATGCATGCATTTTGCAATATCGTATTCCATGCTTTTGTTTGCATCGTATTGGCCGTGATTTGGGCTTATTTGAAAGAGCCTGCCCAAATATTGGTTTAAGACCAATCCCGCATGTTGTCATGCTTGCCTTGTATTTTTTTGCATACTTGGCCATTGACATGTTTTTGCATGTTTAAAGTGGGTGTTCCATTTGGCAATGCATCTTGTGCTTAATTGCTTTGCATATTTGCATGCAGTTTGTCGCCTCACATGTTGTTACATGCTTGCCTAACAATGAAATATTGTCAAACCCTAAACCATTTACAACACATTGTTTTAAACACAACCTCACAAACACACCCAAACCATTACACTCCCCATCACAAAAACACAACAACATTACCTACAACACCAACACAGCAAC
>NW_021027062.1:863062-891184 GCF_004153795.1 Camellia sinensis
CTGCCCCCAACAAGTCATCATAGTAGGCAGCTCGGGCCACCCAGCTCCCTGCCCTCTTCGGGGCCCACTCCTACCTCGGGCCCGAGGTGCCCACGATGTTCCCGCTCTCGCAGTTGGCGCCGCTAGTCTCTCTCTCTCAACTCGGCCGGCACTAGCCAAAGGCCGCATGATATAGGTCTGGACAAACTCCGCATAGTCGCCCTCGTCTACAAAGCGCTCATGGCTCCAGCCGATGGTGTAACTTATCATCTCCGCTAAGGTGTATCTCTCAGTGACCCTCGCATGGGTAGGAGGTGGTGCTGGAACCGGCTGCTCTGGCACGCCCAAGGTCTGCCGCAAGAAGCGCTCGCCAAAGTACCAAGCGCGACAGACGGGGCCCTCTAATAGAACTCTAAATCGGCCGTCTCTCGGGCACCAGCATACCGATCCTGAACTGCATCAGGTAATGGAGCCCAAGGCTGCCAGGTAATCTTCAAATAAAACGCAGTTTGTTACCTACTGATATTGAAAGAACAATGCAAAATGAAGCTTAAATGAACTACAATGTTTGACATACCTCGGCTGCGGTGATGGTATCGAAGTAGTGGCAGAAGAAAATGAGGGACTCCCGTGGTCTCTGCTCGCACCTCACGTCGAAGCGGTGAGAGAATGGAACGCCAAGGGGCCTCTCCTCGTCTGGCATTGGGGCAAGTCTCGGGAAGTAGGTGTACACCCATAATAGTACAGTGTGACAGAACATATATGAGCATGCTTATCATACTCATTTTCTTATCGAGTTGTTGCTCACTTGATTACCAAGTTGTCGTAATTTTATTTATCGAGTTGTTGCTTTTTGTTTATCGAGTTATAAACTTGTCAAGGTTTTATGGTTGCTTATTGAGTTAAGTTGCTACGTTGGTCTACCTGACCTAGTGATACATGCGTGTTCAATTTCCAATTCAACTACATTGTTATGTAATATAATGCGGTTCGACGTATCAAATATGCGATGCAACACTTTTTTTAGGAAAAAGTTTGTTTCATTCCATCATCTTTTCAAGTACATAGTTTTGTTAAAAACAAAACTTGCTTGCGGCAGTACAATGTGCTCAATCTACCAGCAAAAAAAGAAAAGCAGCAAAAGTCTAGATCAATGGTCTTAGGCATGAGAGTCTGTCCTCCTCCTCTTCCTGGACGAAGGTCCAGGAGTATCGTCGCCGGCTCCACCATCTGAGCCCGAGCCCGAATCATCTCCAGTCTTATCCTCCGATGACTCTGCCTCTGCCTCTGTCTCGGACTCATCGTCGTCTGGAATCGGTGCTCATGAGCTGCTCCCAACATGAGTGCGCCCCACTTTGGTGCGGGGGTGTACTGTAGTCCCTCGCCCTGCTCTCCCTCCTCCTCGGGTAGATACAGATGGTCCTGCTGGAGCACCTACTGTAGTCGGTATCTGGAATGGGGGCTGAAAAGGACAAATGGTAAATACATCAGTTATGCTATGCAAAGCAGAGTATGAATACAGAATACAGCGTATGAGTACAGTGTATGAATGCTATGAGCAATATATCAGTGCAGAATGCCGTGTATGAATGCTATGAGCAGTATATCAGTGCAGAATGCCGTGTATGAATGCTATGAGCAGTGTGTCAGTACAGAGTACAGTGACTGAGTGCAGTGTATGAATGCCGTAAGCAATGCTATGAGCAGTTTGTGGGTTACAGTGTATCAAATGCCGTGAGGGTCGTGTATTAAGTGCCATGTTGGCAGTGCGATGCATCAGATTATGTGTGAAACAGATTATGCACAGTTTGAGATTGTAGTTGAAAGAGCTTACCGAGATACCGTAGATAGCCAGCAGGTCGAGGCTCCACTGTAGCATCCCCATCACAGAGGCAGTCAACTCCAAAGACTGGCGAGTTTACTCGGCAGAAGTCTGCAAGAGTGTTAGAAACATCAGTATTCTGCAGAATATCAAGAGAAATGAAATGAAATGACTGTACAAGATACAAAATGCAGTAGCGCATATCGGAGGCAAGTCGTAGAATCCGACTAGCTCGTGATCAGGCAGAGGGGGAGCGATGGGGATCTGGTAAGTCTCCCCACCCTGCCCTCGGCATGTCATCATAGTAGGCAGCTTAGGCCACCCGGCTCTCTGCTCTCTCCGAGATCCACTCCTGCTTCGAGCCGGAGGTACCCTCACTGCCCTAGGTGCCCTACTCCAGCTGCTGGCACCGCAGGCCTCTCCCTCTCAGCTCGACGAGCACTGCTCAGAGGCGACATTAGATAGGCCTGGATATACTCAGTGTAGTCGCCCTCACCTCTGAAGCCCTCCGAGTCCCAACCAATCGTATAATCGGCCATCTCCTGCGGGGTGTACCTCTCGGTCTACCTCATAGTCGTAGGAGGAGGTGCTGGAACTACTTGTCCGGTAAGCCAAGGGTCTGCCGCAAGAAGCGCTCACCCAAGTACCAAGCGTGGCAGACTGGGCCCTCTAGTAGAACTCTGAATTGGGTCGTCTCTCGGGCACCAGTATACCGGTCCCGAACTGCATCAGGTAATGGAGCCCAAGGCTGCCAGGTAATCTGCAAATAAAACGCAGTTTGTTACCTACTGATATTGAAAGAACAATGCAAAATGAAGCTTAAATGAACTACAATGTTTGACATACCTCGGCTGCGGTGATGGTATCGAAGTAGTGGCAGAAGAAAATGAGGGACTCCCGTGGTCTCTGCTCGCACCTCACGTCGAAGCGGTGAGAGAATGGAACGCCAAAGGGCCTCTCCTCGTCTGGCATTGGGGCAAGTCTCGGGAAGTAGGTGTACACCCATAACAATATAGTGTGACAGAACATATATGAGCATGCTTATCAGATAAAGCAGTATGCAGATAAAGCAGAAAGTGGTATGTGCAGTGTACAGATAATGTGAAACAGAACTGAAAAGACAGAAAAGGAAATATGTACCTCCCAAGCTCGCCAGTAGCCTCCGAGCAACTGTCCGCTGAGGCCGGAGGATGAACTCATATAGCCGTAGAGAGTGGCCAAGTCGGCGCCACCCCAGTCATAGCGGTGGATCTGTATCACATCCACAAGCGCGCTCAGCAAGTAGAGGGCGACGGTGTTCGCCCGGTCGGCGAAAAGCGTGGTCCCTAGCAGGAACATGATAAAACCGCAAGTGTACCGCTCCTCTTCCTCCTGGGTAGTAGGTGCCTGGATCCGGAAATGATCCTCGAACCATGAGTATCGCACGAACCCTGCCCGAGCGAGAGGTGTCTGAGCGCCGAGCAGGTACATCTG
The DNA here is from genome assembly GCF_004153795.1 of Camellia sinensis. Classification (NCBI taxonomy): domain Eukaryota; kingdom Viridiplantae; phylum Streptophyta; class Magnoliopsida; order Ericales; family Theaceae; genus Camellia; species Camellia sinensis. Next base: position 866,337 of record NW_021027062.1, read on the forward strand.
AGCAGCGTCCCACTCGTCCATGTCAGTATTGAAGCAGATCGGATCAACCCCCACTCCGATGCCTTTGAGCATGGAGAAGTTGAAGGGAGTCATCGTCATCTCCTCGATGGCAGAAAGGTGGAGGGAGTTGGTGGTGTACCACCACCTTTCCACCAAAGCAGCAAGAAGGGGCCTGCTCGTAGTGAGGCGCGAGAGCCCCATGCAGAAAGTCTCAAAACCGGCCTAGTTGACAATATGACAGACCGCGTCGGGCAGCTCCATATACCAACCTCGGGCGACAGTGTTCCCATACCCCCGGAAGGCATAGGAATCTCCTTGTGTTTGAAATATATCAATTGCGAAGCAGTGATAGAAATACAGTGTTGAACACACTCATAATTGATAAAAATGCAGTGTGTGTGCATGTGTTTGAATGTGTTCAGAGTTGATGAAAATGCAGTGTGGGTGCATGCGTTCAAGTTTATATAAATACCGGGTGCGGATGTGCTCACCGTGAACTCAGTATATGATGAATCAGTGTGTTTGCAACATGTGATGTATCAGTGTGTTTGAGTGGTTCAGTGGAAAATACAGCGTGTGTACACGTGTTTAGATTCAAACTGATATCAGGTGCGGGTGTGCTCGCAGTGAACTACAACATGCGATGTATCGGTGTATTCGGGTCAAACAGTTAAAGAACATAATCTACTATTGCAGTTATGTATTCTACTTTGCAAAAAATGAAACAGGAAAGAAGAGTGTACCTCAGAAGCGCCATAGGACAGATGTGACTCTGGCTCGCGCAACAAAAGCTCCGGTGGCGCGCCTCGTGCATGGCTCCGGAAGTGGCGAAGGCTGTCAGGAGAAAGCACATGTATCGCCGCCCTGTAGGCCGCCGGATCGAACGGCCGGATGTGAAGAGGCAGGACCTCGGCCTCAGGGTCCACGTCCAACTCCGGGGGAGCCCCGCCGCCTGGAATGTCGTCCGCCATCTCAAGAATAGTGCAAAAATGGCCGAAAGTGTGAAAATCGGGTAAGAATGTGAAAAGTCAACCCCAAGAGGGTGGAAAATGGGAGAAAATGTTGAAGTGCGGAAAAGGGCACAAAGATCGAGGAAAACTTGGGAAAAACAAGTCCCAAGTGGTGGAAACCAAGAAAAAGTCATCGAGACTGAGATTTGTTCGGTTCAAAACGTGCGAAACGGGGAGGTTTTCGCGAATTGAACGACGAAAAGGGCTCTAAAACCAAGGATCGAGGGTTGGAAAATAACCTAGAGAGAGAGGGAAGAATTTTTCGAGCTTGGGCAAGTGAGAAATATAGGGCTTGAAGCCCTATATTTAAAGACCCGTGGCCAAAGGAGAAAACTGCCCCGACACAGGCATTTTTGGCCGGTCGGCCAAATTGTTAGCCAGTCGGCCAAAAGTTGGCCGATGGCCTTATTTTGTGGCTGGTGGATGGCCGCTGGACTCTCCTGGTGGCCGGTGAATCTTCCACACCCTTGTTTGGGTCATTCATATGGTTTGGAACCTTCATTTATCAAGGCAGTAGCACTTTTGAACCTTGATCGGCCTTCGTGTTGACCTCGAGCCGTGTTTCCTGTATGCGATGCTCAATACATGCAAGGTGTATCCTTTCCGTATCCTTTGGTATCTTACGAGATTCAATAACTGCTTTAAATGCATTGCATTACATGTGTTGCCTTGTTTATGATAAACATGCATAGGTTGTATCGTTATGTACAACTACACGAGTTGTAACACGCATAACTTGCATTGTTATGCACTGTTCATTTGCATTGTCATGCATTTAAAAAAAAAGACGTGCGTTGTCATGCATTTGAGTTCATTTGCATTGTCATGCAATTTGAGAAAAAAAATAAAATAAACGTGCGTTGTCACGCATTTAAGGTCATCTGCATTGTCATGCATTTCAAGAGACGTGCGTTGTCACGCATTTTGAATTCATTTGCATGGTCGTGCATCCCAATAGTATGCATTGTCATGCATTTCAGTAAGTCATGCATTGTCATACACTTCAATTACACGCATTGTCATGCATTTCAATAAGTCACGCATCGTCATGCATTTTAATTACATGCATTATCATGCATGTCTCATTTCGCATTGTCATGCATCTCAAATTACATGCATTGTTATGCATATTTCCTACCATGCATTGTCATGTGCACCTCATTTGCATTGTTATGCATTTCACTTACACGCCTTGTCATGCATTTCAATTACATGCATTGTCATGTAATTCATGCATTGTCATGCGTGTCTCATTTCGCATTGTCATGCATTTCCTTACTTTGCATTGTTATGCATTTCAGTACATGCATTGTCATGCATTTCTCTCATCGTGCATTGTTATGCACACCGCATTTGCATTGTCATGCATTTCCTTATTATGCATTGTCATGCATCTCCTTACTTTGCATTGTTATGCATTTCAATACATGCATTGTCATGCATTCCCTTATCACGCCTTGTCACGCATTTCCTTATCATGCATTGTCATGTATTTCGGTACATGCATTGTCATGCATTTCCCTATTTTGCATTGTCATGCATTTCAGTATATGCATTGTCATGCATTTTCCTACTTCGCATTGTCATACACGTCTCATTTGCATTGTTTCTGTTATACACATTGCATGCGTTTCCGCACGTGCTTTACTTACATGTGTATATTTTGCTTGCTTTACACATTGCATGCGTTTCCGCGTGTGCTTTATTTATATGTGTTTATGCATCCCCCCCAAGGTGGTTACACATTGCATGCGTTTCCGTGCATGCTTTACTTACATGTGTTCATACCTTGCTTGCTTTACACATTGCATGCGTTTCCGTGTGTGCTTTACTTATATGTGTTTATGCATCCCCCTCAGGTGGTTACACATTGTATGCGTTTTCGCGTATACTTTACTTATATGTGTTCATACCTTGCTTGCTTTACACATTGCATGCGTTTCCGCGTGTGCTTTACTTACATGTGTTCATGCATATTTTCAGGAGGTTGCGCATTGCTTGCATTAGCGCGCATGCTTTACTTACATATGTTCATTCCTGCCATACACATTGCTCACGTTGTCGCGTGTGCTTTACTTTTATGTGTTCAAGTTCCTTTATTTTTACACATTGTACACGTTTCCGCGTGTGCTTTACTTACATGTGTTCATGCATATTTTCAGGAGGTTACGCATTGCTCGCGTTAGCGCGCATGCTTTACTTACATGTGTTCATTCCTACCATACACATTGCATGCGTTGTCGCGTCGTGCTTTACTTATATGTGTTCAAGTTCCTATACACATTGCATGAGTTATCGCGTCGTGCTTTACTTATATGTGTTCAAGTTCCTATACACATTGCATGCGTTGTCGCGTATTGCTTTACTTATATGTGTTCAAGTTTCTTTTATACACATCGCATGCGTTGTCGCCTATTGCTTTACTTATATGTGTTCAAGTTCCTTTTATACACATTGCATGCGTTGTCGCGTATTGCTTTACTTATATGTGTTCAAGTTCCTCATTATACACATTGCATGCATTGTCGCGTATTGCTTTACTTATATGTGTTCAAGTTCCTTTATTTTCACACATTGTACATGTTGTCGCATGTGTTTTACTTACATGTGTACATTTTATTCCTTACTTTACACATTGCATGCGTTGTCGTGCATGCTTTACTTACATGTGTTCATGCTTATCATCATAATTGCCTTACACATTGTACATGTTGTCGTATGTGTTTTACTTACACGTGTACATTTTATTCTCTGCTTTACACATTGCATGCGCTTCCGCGTGTGCATTACTCACATGTGTGCATTTCATTCTTGCTTCACACATTGTACACGTTGTCACGTGTACTTTACTTATCTGTGCTTGTACCTTCATAGCATTGTTATGCTTTTTTCAAATCGCATTGTTATGCACACACTCGGGTTGCGTTGTTATGCACCCCTTCCGCCTGCATTGTCATACACCCTCTCACTCGCGTTGTCACGCACTTTTCACTTGCATTGCTATGCATGTATCTAACGATATTGTACCTGTTAAGTTCTCTTTCTTTTTTAGGTACGATATTGTATGTACAGTTCATTTGAGGCTGGCACGACCAGACGAATCAGACAAGAATGATATTGTATGTACGGTTCATTTGAAGCTGGCATGACCAGACGAATCGCACAGGTATTGTATTCTCCGCGTCAAATGTAGCGAGAATTACATAATTCTCTTACATCCTTTCCGCATTGTAATGTAGTTTGGCTTTTGGCTTGCTTAAAACTGTTGCATTTATTGTATGTATTTGCTTCGTTATAGCTTTCTTTGCATGATCATAAGTTATGTTTGGCACCATGCATTGTTCTTTCATTTTGCCCCTGCCTTCGGGCACATATGTTGCTATCTTGCATGCTTGTCTAAGTCTTCGGCCTTGTCAAAAATGGGTCGTCTCTGGGCTTTGACATTCACTCCCATCATTGTTATGATTTTCGAGTTCTGTCAAAGAGGGGCAACTGTAGACACCCCATTTTTGACTGTCCTCAAGACTTGGACGTCATCGTTTGAACACTCGATGATCATCCTTGTTCGATGTTCGTCTTGAGTTCTCGGAGGTTTAGGTCGCACGCCCTTGCCTCAAGACCTCTCGACTTGTTTGTTTTGTGCTTGGTTGTATACCAAACACTTGTGTTTTTTGCTTCTGAGGGCAGGCAATGGCTTGTGGCCATCTCACACCTCACTGGCCTTGGCTTGAGGCCACCGGCCTAGTTTTCTTGCTACCGGCCAATATTTTGTCGGTCGTAGTGTTTTTGGTCGGTCCGGCAATTCTTATTGGTCAATCGGCCATATTTTCAACCGACCACTGTTCATCTACTTTTGTAGATATTTTTATGCCAGCTGGAACAGCTGGCATCCACAATTGCCCCTCCATACACGTGTTATGGAGGGATTTACCTCTTGTTATGCTTCTCTTGGAGCCTTAGAAATTGGATTTCTATAAGAGGGAGGCCCTCCTCCTTCTCAGAGGTTCTGGGAATTTAGGGTTAGAGTTCATATATATATACATATATATATATATATATATATCTCTCTCTCTATATATTTGTGTGTGTATTTGTGACCAAAAGTGTGTTTTGTTCACATTTTTGCACTAAGACACCTAGTGTTACACCATCCTTGAGTTGCTGAGATGCTAAGGAGTTGGTTTTGGAGTTCGTGGGTTGTTTTGAACTCAGAAAAAGTGCTGCAGTGTTGTTCTTGAAGAAGGTCTACAAGGGTGAGAAACTTACCCTTTTATTCCCCATTTTTTCACAAGCTTTTAACCTATCTTGCATCCATTTTTGAGCTTAGTGTATAACTGAGAAAAGTTCTATTTTTACTTTCTTTTGAACTTTGTTTAGGGTCATTTTGAGGTTAGGGGTTGTCTCCCCCCTCCAAGGCCTCGTTAGGCCTTGTTTTAGGCCATACCTTTTGGCCATTGTTTTTAGCTTTGCATGACCTCTCTACCACTGAAATCCAGAGGATTTTCAGTGGTGGAGAGGTGGTTTTGAGGTGGTTTTGAGGTCCAAAATGGGAGAGGGTTGTCCCCTCTCCATGTTGTCTTTGATGCTAGCATAAGTGACTTGTGTTGTAGCTTGCATGCCTAGCTTGCTTTAGCTTCATTTTAGTAGGTATTAGGCTTTGTTTTGCCAAGTTATACCTCTGTTTCAAGTTGGTTTAGACATGCCATGTATGCTTCATACACTTGTCTTGTAATCCCATGCTTTGGCCTTAACATGCATCGTGTTGTAACATGTCTTTCTAGCATGATTTGGGTTTGACTCCTTGAAGTTTTTATCCATGTTTTGGTATGCTTGAGGTCTGTTTTTGGTCGTTTGAGTCATTCATGACTTGCTTTGAGTAGCTACCATGCAATCTAGCTTGAAGGCTTTGAGTTTTGAACCACCTAGCATGCATTACTTGGCTTATTTCAGTGATTTGGAGTCACTTACCATGTCAATTTAGTCCATATGGCATGCTTGTTTACTTACATTTGATGCTCCTTTAGTGCCTTAAAGAATTGTTGTTTTATGCTCCATGTTTGGACCATTGTGTATGCCATCATGTGTAGGCCATTTAGATGCCATCTAAGTGGGTTTTTGGTCTTGATTAGACCTGCTTTGGGACTGTTTTAGTTCCCCATGGCGCTTTGGGGTTTGCTTCATATAGTCTTGGTTCGAGTCCCATGGCTAGTTTCCAAATTTTGGGCTTGGTTGCCTGCTTTGCTTGATTTGTTTAGTTGGTTTGGCACCACTCTTAATATGATTTCAGAGCTTAGCATGCTTGTCATTTGTCCATATTAGTCTCTTTTAAATGTGTTTAATAGTTGCCTCTTTTATGCCTTAGATGATAGGCTTTTATGCATGCATGTTTGCATATCTATTCCATGCTTTTGTTGCATCGTATTGGCCGCTGATTTGGGCTTATTTGAGAGCTGCCCAAATTGGTTTAAGACCAATCCCGCATGTTGTTGCATGCTTTCCTTGTATGTTTTTGCATACTTGGCCCATTGACATGTTTTTGCATGTTTAAGTGGTGTTCCATTTGGCATGCATCTTGTGTTAAATTGCTTTGCATATTTGCATGAGTTTGTCCCTCACATGTTGTTACATGCTTGCCTAACCATGAATATTGTCACATGCCTTGCATGTTTGCATATTAGTTTAGGTTGCATTACATTTGGCATGTTTATTATACATTGCTTGTTGGCATGCCCATGTCACACTAGTGTGATTGCATGTTTAGGATTGCATGGCATTGAGCATGCATCCCTTGCCTCTTGATCAACCATGATTGAGGTTGGGGATCCCTTGGTATGTTTTGTGTTTTGTGCATTTAATATTGAAGTTGCATACTTGACTCATTTGGCCATCACGCATTGAAATGCGCGATTGGTGGCCCGAGAGTCTAGAACCATGCTAATCTAAGTCCCAAACATGCTAAGGAGGGTGGTGGTGCATAAATTGCTTTGAAAATGCATTGCCATGTCTTGTCTGTTCTCTGTTGTAGCAAACCAGTCTTCTGCAGGAAGAAATGGCCGGCCGACAATTTTCAGTGTCGACCGACTATCAAAACCCAACCGGTGGTATAATTTTTGGTCGATGACCAGTTCTCCATGGCCGGTGGTGTTTCTCCTTGGTCAGTGACCTCCCACAGTGCTCAGGGAGTAGTCTAGAAGTAACCTTGAGACTTGTGCAGTCCTTAGAGGTGTAGAGCAGTGTGAACAGAGGCAACATGTGACATGGCGGTGGATTTCCGAGCGGGGTCGAGCATGCTTGCATTCGTCCCTCTTCCCGAGGCTGTTTTACTGCCTTCAGTAATTTAATTAATTTGTTTAATTAATTAAGGGTCTGTAATAATTAATTAGCTTGTTAGTGAATTAATTTGTATTATTCATTCGGACCCTCTGAGAGAGGGCAATGTTGTAATAAGTGTGCGTGAGTGTGTGCATGTCTTCTAACCCTCACTTCTTTCTCCATTTACTTACATGCTTTCAATGGTTAGTTTTAGGGCACATTTCAATTAGCATACTTATGATAGCATGTTTGCATTATTCATTTGTATTGCATGCATCGGGCTCGGCGCATCATACTAACTACACGGTATTTCAAATTCCAAGTTGAATACGTGTATCGAGTTGTTGCATTTCACATGCCATCCTTAGATTAGCCGAGCTTATTCTAGTTGCACTTTGTGTGCGATGCATTAGCCATCTTAACATGGACTTGGATCATACATTTGATTAGCAACATGTTCTTTGTTTTGGCTCGGAGTACACTGTGAGTATTTATGCTTTAGCATCTTGCATGTGTATAAGTGTTAACATGACAGCATGCTTACCATGAGGCTATGTGCTTCAATGATATAACTGCCTGAATGCCTGTGGGTGAAGGTTGGATTACTTGAATTGGAACAATTCATTGAAATCCGTGTTTTAGCCTACTTGCGAGTAGCAAACTTCAAATCATTTTTCAAACAAACGGATATGCGATGGTTTGTTCCAAATTAGGCGATCTAGTCTATACTTGTGTGTTATGCGCATCACATAGTAAATTCTAGCTAATTAATTGGAATAAGAACACATATGTTTTCAAAACAAAATATTGTGCTTAGTACAGGCCAATCTTCAGATCGGTCAAGCGGGGGTGCTCATAACTGACCTTCCCCAATCGTACCCAAGTTCCCGAGCCGATGCAACTTTGGTGATGACGGACATGTGGCCTTAGGCAACGAGTTAGGGTTTCCTAAATTTCCCAAAAATAAAACATTTAGGTGGCGACTCTGTATCTGACAAAGCAGTCCATGTTTGGCACTTCTTTCTAAAAATCTATTTTTCAAAATGATTTGCCGGATTTGGACTCTTTGGTGATTTATCAATCTCACATTGCACATTGTGAGATCAGATTAAGAACCGTGACAATTTGAGAGTCCAAACTATAATGAGCCCAAATGAACAAAACGGGATTCCCTCCCGGGATGTTCGGGGACGTCTATAGTGAGCCATCATTTCAATGAGATTTTGGGGTTATTATGCCATGATATAACTCTGAATTTTGTTGGTTAAGTCATCCCATGCTTGGTCTTAATAGGTGTAGTGTAATCCACCTTATTTGCCTTGTATGCATCATGCCTTATGCCTTTCATGCTAGCTTATTTTGGCTTCCTTCCATGCATGTTTTAGACTTATTTTAACATGTTCTAGGACTGTTTTGGGTTGCCTTGATCACATGCTTCATGTTTTGCATACTTGTAGTACAAGTGCTCTTGCTTGCTTCGAGCTTAGAGCACCATTGCATGCTTTATTTGTGTTGTGTACATGATTTGGCATCATCTAACATGACATTTCAGAGCTTTTAGTATTGCCATGTTCCCACTCCATTCACTCTTTAAGTGTATTTGAGTGTTGTGCGTTGTTGCCTAGTTTATGGCTTAGCTTGTATGCTTGCATGCCTAGGTATTTTAGCCCTCATCTCAGCATGTTTAGGTCTTTGTTTTGACCTACTTGAGCTCTGTCCATGCTTAGTTCATGCTTATTTTCCATGTATTGCATGCCTCCTTTGTAGTTCTCTTTATTAGCTTTCATGCTTTAGGACCCTAGCATACTTTACTTGCATTGTTTAAGTGATTTGGCGTCATTTCTTGTCTAATTTCAGTGCACTTAGTGTTGTCACACTTGCACATTTGTCACTCTTCGAGCCTTCTTGAGGGTTGTGCTCTTAGGGCTCTTTGATGGGCCATTGCATGTGCATGCTTGTATAAGCTTCATGTGCCTTAATTTTATCACCAATGGCCACTGATTTGGGCATGACGGAGGTCTACCCCTTTTGGTTTAAGTCCATTGAACATGTTTGATTGCATGTTGTTTGCATGCTTTTATTACATCGCATTGTGTATGCCATGTTCATCGCATTGTGTATGCCATATACTTTGCATTGTGTATGCTTAGGTTACATCCCATTGTGTATGCCATCTTGTTCATTGCATTGTGTATGCCATGTTCTTGGCATTGAGTATTCCATGTTGTTGTTCGCATTGTGCATGCCAAGTTGTTCTTTGCATTGCGTATGTTAGATTGTTACATTGCATTGAGTATGTCATGTAGTTGCATGTTTGCCATGTTATGTGTTGCATTGTATTTGGAATAGGTGTTAGTCCCAACACGGAAAAAGAGGGACGTTTTATACTTGAAGTGATGAAACGTGCCTTAATTCCCAGTTGCCGACGGGTCATCATGCATTGAAATGCGCAATTGGTGGCCCAAGGGTCGAGAACTACACTCCCTTGAGTTCATGACATGATAGGGAGGGTGGTTGTACACACATATCTTGCAAATACATTGCCATGCCCTTTTTTGCTCTCTGTTGCAGCAAACTGGAATCCAGCAGCAACAACTGGTCGGCCAGCCAGAAAAACTAGCTGGCCGACCACTTTTTCCAGCTTTCAACAAAGATAGGTGGTCGACCATGGCTGCAAACACCAACAACTGGTCGGCCACCCTCCCATAGGTTCCCAAGGTGGAGTTTCAGCTTTCTGGAGCTTTGTGCAATGTTCTGAGGACAATTGAAAACAGAGGCAAATTGGGGCATCGCATTGGATTTCCAAACGGGGCGACCGGGCTTGCATGCATTCCTCTCCCTCTGAAGCTCCTGATTTACTACTTTCCTTAGCTGCCATGCTTAGATAGCTAGCTTTCGCTTTGGTTTGTACCTTTAATCGTTAATGCGTTTAGCTATTTCAATTGTTTTGTAATAATTAGTTAACTACGATTAGTTACTTAATTTGTGATGTAATAATTAGTTTAATTAGCTTAGGCTAGCTAGTTAGCTTCTTATTTGGTCTCTCCGTCAAGAGGGTGTAATGTTGTAATAAGCGTGCGTGTGTGTGATGCATGTCTTCCAATCCCCATTTCTTTCTCCCTTTTACTTAACCGCTTATGATGGTTAGTTTTAGGGCATATTTCATTTAGCATACCTTATACTTGCATGCGTGCATCCATTCATCTGTTTTGCATGCACCAAGCTTGGCGCATCATACTAACTGCATTGTATTTCAATATCTATTTGAATACATGTACTGAGTTGCATTTCAGATGACACTCTTAGGATAGCCGAGCCTATCTTAGTTGCATTTTCGCATGTGTTGCATTAGCCATCTTAACATAAACTAGGATAATGCATGATTTCTAACTAGTTCCTTGTTTTGGGTCGGAGTACGCTGTGAGTGTTTACACTTTAGCATACTGCATGTGTGTTATCGATTACCATGAAAGCATGCTTGCCATAAGGCTAATTGCTTATTTGCTATAACTGCCTGAATTCCTGTGGGTGAAGGTTGGATTGCTTGAATTGGAATAATTCATTGAAATCCTTAATTTAGCCTACTTGCGAGTAGCAAACTTCAAACCATTTCCAAATAAACGAATATGCAATGTTTTGTTCCAAATTAGGCGATCTAGTCTATACTTGTATACTGTGCGCATCACATAGTAATTCTAACTAATTAACTGGAATAAGAACGCATGTGTTTTCAAAAACAAAATATCATGTTTAGTACGGGCTGATCTTTGATCGGGCGAGCGGGGGTGCTCATTACATGACCTTCCCCTCTCGTTCCCAAGTTCCCAAGTCGAGGCAACTTTGGTGATGACGGACACGTGGCCTTAGGCACGAGTCCGGGTTTCCTAAATTCCCCCAAAATAAAATATTTAGGTGGCGACTCTGTATCTGGTAAAGCAGTCCATGTTTGGCCTTTCTTTATAAAAATCAGTTTTTCAAAACAATTTGCCGGATTTGGACTCTTTGGTGATTTATCGGTCTTACATCGCACATTTTAAGATTAGATTCAGAACCGTGGCATTTGAGTCCGAATTGTAGTAGCTCAGAGAACGAAGTGAGATTTGCGCCGCCTCGTCGCGTGCGTGGATGTCGGGGAGTTCCTGGGAGAAATAAACGGATATGCAATGTTTTGTTCCAATTTAGGTGATCTAGTCTATACTTGTATACTGTGCGCATCACATAGTAATTCTAACTAATTAACTGGAATAAGAACGCATGTGTTTTCAAAAACAAAATATCATGTTTAGTACGGGCTGATCTTTGATCGGGCGAGCGGGGGTGCTCATTACATGACCTTCCCCTCTCGTTCCCAAGTTCCCAAGCCGAGGCAACTTTTGTGATGACGGACACGTGGCCTTAGGCATGAGTCCGGGTTTTCTAAATTCCCCCAAAATAAAATATTTAGGTGGCGACTCTGTATCTGGTAAAGCAGTCCATGTTTGGCCCTTCTTTATAAAAATCAGTTTTCCAAAACAATTTGGGGGATTTGGACTCTTTGGTGATTTATCGGTCTTACATCGCACATTTTAAGATTAGATTTAGAACCGTGGCATTTGAGTCCGAACTGTAGTAGCTCAGAGAACGAAGTGAGATTTGCGCCGCCTCGTCGCGTGCGTGGATGTCGGGGAGTTCCTGGGAGCGAGTCTACAGTTTCTGGCGACTCTGCAAGGGATATTAGAGAACTTGACTCGAACTCATGATATCTTGTTTTGTTTACACTTATGTGTCTCTTTGCATTGCATTTGCATTGGTGCGCTTAGGACACCGTGTTCGCCGTCTGCTAATCCTGAACGGTTAGGCTGAGGCTGTATGCCATAAGGTTGACCGGTTACGGGCTCTGCCACGATGGGAACACAAACCTCGGTTGTTATCGAGGCACCCTTTTTGACCATTCGACCTGGTGCATATCGGAATTCATAGTGACTATTCCAAACTAGGACGGGTTGCTTACCCAGTTATAGGTTGTTTGAAACCACTGTGTGCGTAGTGAAACACTAGCTCCTGACAAAATAGGACAGGGAAATCCTACCCCAACATAGGGGTGTTTTGGCTCTCATTTACTTGTTATGTGCTTTTAGAGTGTGCCTCTACAGGGAATGCACGTATCAATTTGCAAGTCTGGGTATTAGGCCTGAGGGCATCAGTGTTTGGGAATCATTTTTATCCAAGGATATCAGATTTGGGGCAGCCATTTGGGCACAGTAAATAGCATTTGGGAACAGTGTGTTTATAAATACCGACTGTGTGTTGTCTGGCCAACTGTGTGTTGTCTTTAATTTATCTAGTTCATAATATAGCACACGGCACGTTTGGGTTATTTGTTTATTTATTATGCTTTATTTATCTTTTGCAAGGTAGTTTAGCACAATTGCATCCGACCAAGTAGATATTCCCCGAGCACTCTGGGTTAGAGGTCGAAGGCTTAATCGATCCAGGGATCTAATAGACGGACAAGTGGTGTTTCTTTCTTTACCCCCGGTTGCTAGGTGGAGGTTAAGAAGGCGCAGTGTATCAGTACAAAGGTTGTCAGATTAGTGGTCCTTGAACAGTCAGGCTGAGGTCTCAGTTTCTACTACAGAGTCAGATATACAGTTTGTTCAGTTAGATCAAGACAATATGGCAGGCTTGGAAGAGATGATGCGTCAGCTCCAGGAAAGTATGAAAACCATGCAGCAGGATGCCGCCCACTAGGTAGAAGTGGCTGCGCGTCAAACAGAAGTAGTAACCCAACAGGCAGAGTTAATTGCCAGATTGCAGCGGCAAATCGGAGCATCTGCTTCGCACACACCTCCTCCCCCACCAAGAGTTCCAATACTTGGGGAGACGCCAAATGTCCAGGAAAATACGAACATTCCAACGGGGCCAGCTCAGCCCCCAATCCTACCCCAGCTATCTAAAGCGCCCACTAACTTAGTGGATTGACCGTTTAAGTTCGAAGTGGATCTGACGGCGTTAAAAGTAAGCAAGCTAGAAAAGCTTTTCAAGAAGTCTCAAGGTGTGAAATCCATTCCAGATATAGAGGATGGATATACCGACTCAGCCGTGACGCTGCCAGACCGGTTTAAAATGCCGCACATCGACTGCTTTGATGGGTATGGAGATCCTATGGTGCACCTGCGGCTGTTTTCAGACATCTTAAGGCCAATGGGCCTTTCCAGATTACAGAAGCTTTCTCTGTTTGGCCGGACCCTGTCAGGTGTAGTGGCCATTTGGTATGCCAAACTAGAGGACTCCGTTAAGAAAAGTTGGGAGGAGATGGTTGAGGCCTTCATAGCTCAATATTCCTACAATACACAGATTGAGGTCACAACTCGTGATCTCGAGACCACTAAGCAAGAACCGAAGGAGAGCTTCTCCAATTTCGTAACCGCTGGAGGGCTAAAGCCTCGATGATGACCATCAGGTCCGTTGACAAAGATCAGATTCGGATGGTTGTGCGCAACCTCTAGCCCAAGCTCATGCAAAAGATGATTGTTCTCCCCCTCTCCACCTTTGCAGACTTACACGAGATTGGGGTGCAGATTGAGGACGCAATGAAACAAGGTCTGATTGACTATGAAAAAGAGCAGCCTAGGAGGGCATTCAACCGCAGTATAAATGTAGACACAAGCAGTGCAGCAGCTGCCAGATCTTCAGATGTGGGAATGGTCACCACCACCCCTCCCAAAACCCTTACAGCTACACCTTTTACTGGAATGTCCGGAAGTAGTTCGCAAACAACCAAATATGCGCCCAGAGGCCAAAGAACCTTCACCTCACTATACATGCCCTTGTCCAAGGCTTTGGGGGTTTTGATCAAGAAAGGGCACCTGAAGCCCCTAGAGCCGCGACCTTTACCAGAAAAACTTCCCCCTACCCATAACCCGGTGAAGTACTGCACCTATCACCAACAGCATGGTCATGAAATCGACCAGTGCTTTCGATTACATCATGAGATTCAGGATCTCATAGACAACAGGGTGATTATGCCCCTGGAGAAGCCGAATGTCACAACCAACCCTCTCTCACCACATAACCAAGCTCCACCTCCCAAACGCATCAACCTCATCCAAACCTCGGTCATCTCATATGACCCGAGCATATATATTACCCCTTTCCACCTACCCAAGCTGGAGGTATTCATTCCTGACAACACTGACTTGTGCATGTTGGACATCTCCCACACCCAACCAGAATCGGTGGTGGTGACTACCGAAGATAGAGCAGGGATCACTTTGGGAACAGAGAAGAATGAGGATTCAGAGCCTGTGGGATCTGTGAGTTTTGAGTACAACTCGAGCGGTTATATCACAACAACAGATCAGCCTAAGCCAAGGGTAGAATTGCCAGTAGGGGCAGAGATCTGTGTAGCTCGAGAGGATGGACCTAATCAAGGGCTAGATGACATGGCAGAACTAGAAGAGGACATTACGAATCTGTAATTCTTTGAAGAACAGGATTCAGGGGATGTGACTGTCAACTGGTTCGATCTGGAAGGGTCAGCGGAATCTATCGGATGGCTCAGCGACGAGCCAGACGTTTTTGATGTATATCAGTCAGAGCAAGGACCGTTAGATATGGGGACATCAATAGTGGCCAGAATGATCGGGGATCAGAATGGACCGCCGGAGAGCACCAGTGATAAGAATTTTGCTCAGGATCAGAACAGTTTGATTACGGAAGATGCTAAGCAGCAGGCTGCACTGACACAGTTTGAGCAGGAAAATATCGAAGATCTGGAGAGGGCTAGAAAGGCCAAAGCCCCTGTGGGGACAAAATGTGCTATGGGCCCGGGAATGGAATGTGCTATGCGCACAGGAACAGTTGTCACAAAACCAGATAGCTGTTTGTCGATGGCCGATGGCCGATGGCATGTGGTGGGAAGATGACGACGTATGTCTTGCCCACACAGACGAAGATTGGGGAAACAACCAACTGGATGATACCTGGTATATTGGAGAGGTGGACCACATGACCAGGAGTGGGCGGTACTTTAAGCCCCCACACCTGGATCAACTAGAGACGCCCGGAAAGGACAGGGAGGCGGAGAAGCAGAAAGAAAAGTTAGTCGAAGAGGAGGCTGTGTTGAAACAGCTTAAGAAGATACAAGCAGACACCTCCATCTGGGGACTGCTTATGGCTTCAAGAGTACACAGACAGGCTGTTCTCTCTGTAATGGACAGGGCTAAACTTTCGATCGATACCACGCCTGAGCAGCTGGTAGGATTGGTTTTTCCGGGAGGACCTTCCCCGACATTGACCTTTACTGATAAGGAGTTGCTGCCTGAGGGCTCAAACCATAAAAACCACTCTTCATCTCTGTGGAGTGTAGGGACAAATGGATACCAGTAGTTCTTGTCGATACGGGATCCGCCATCAACGTGTGCCCATCAAGGACAACATATGCAATCGGGTTGAAGCCCACGGACTTTGTACCCACTGCCCAGGTGATTCGGGCATATGACAATACCAGCAGAGAAGTGATGGGGACTGTGTAGATTCAGACTCAGGTTGGTCCAAGACAACATGATGTTGATTTTCATGTCTTGGACGTTCCCGCGTCCTTCAATCTACTCGTAGGGCGGCCGTGGCTACACCAGGTAAAGGTGGTCTCTTCCACCTTGCATCAGATGTTGAAGTACCCCCATGGGAAGGGGGTGGCTATGGTTTTTGGGAATTCGTAAATCCATCCGTCGTTAGAGGTGTCTACGCCGGTTCTGGAGATCGAACATGGCGCGGAGGATGTGTTCTTATCAGGATTTACCCTAGCCGAGGCTAAGGTTGTACAAAACATACTGGCTATTGATGAGGGGTTATATGTCGGTGCACAGTCTGTGTACCTCACAAACAAACTCAAGCACATCCCCGGGATGGGATTATGGAAAAGTGGCCGGAAAGGCATTGCAGCATCGGCCAAAATGCCGCATAACCCGCATACCTTTGGTTTGGGTTATCTGCCTACTAAAGAGGATTGGGTGAGGAAAGGCAAGGAGATGGCGGGAAGGGCCAAAGCAAAGCGAGCTGGGAAGCCTTATGAGTTTGTGCACCGGCCTATCCAGGGTACCCTAAACGGACGCTTTGTCCGAGAGGGGGAGGACTTTCCGTTCTGCGGCTTCCCAGAGCCATGATTGAACGAAGAGAGGCGGCGGTTGCCGGGGTTTAAGATATTCTTTGATTTGCAATTGTCTGGGGATGATGTTGCTAAGGAGCAGACAGACTGTAGACACCACATTTTTGACCGTCCTTAAGACTTGGACGTCATCGTTTGAACACTCGATGATCATCCATGCTCGTGTTCGTTTTGAGTTCCCGAAGGTCTCGGCTGCGTGCCTTGCCTTAGGATCTCTCAACTTGACTATTTTGTGCTTGGTTGTGGACCAAGGACCTGTGGTTTTTGCACCCGAGGGTGGGAAGTGGCTTGTTGGCCATCTCCTTAACCCACCGGCCATGGCCTGAAGCCACCGGCCTTGTTTTCTTACTATTGGCTAAGGGTGTTGGCCGATTGGCACTTTAGTTGGTCGGCCGGCCATTGTTTTGGTCGATCGGACACTTTTTCTGGCCGAGGCCTTTTCTTTGCCTTTTTCAGGCATTGTGCATGCCAGCTGTGCCAGCTAGTGAGCACAGACTCTGCCATCCATACACGTGTATGGAGGGATTTGAACCAACACTTAGCTTCTCTTGGAAGCTTTGAATTGGACTTCCTATAAGAGGAGAGCCTCCCCTCCCTTTCCAGAGGTTCAGCCAATTGATATAGAATATATATATCACTCTCTGTATATCTCCTCTCTCTCTGTAGTTGTGTGTGTAATAGTGTTCTAAAGGGTGTTTTTGTTCATATTTTTGCACTCAAGCACCTAGTGGTACACTATCCCTTAGTTACTGAGGTGCTAAAGAGTTGATTTCAGAGTTTTTGAGTTGGTTTTGATTAGAAGGAGGTGCTGGAGTTGGTGTTCTTGAAGTATTCTTCAAGGGTGAGATACTACTCTTTTATTCCTCATTTTTTCTTAACCTTTTACCAATACTTGCATACTGTTTTAAGCTTACTGTCCAACTGAAAAAGGTTCTTTTTTTATATGCTAAATATATTTGTTTAAGGTTACTTTTGGGTTGGGGTTGTCTACCCCCTCTTAGGCCTTGTTTGGTTTTATTTTGTGACCTTCCTTTTGAGCTTTGAAACCTTTTTGTTTTGACCTTCTCATCACTAAAATCCAGAGGATTTTCAGTGGTGGAGAAGTGGTTTTGAAGTCTTGAATAGGGGAGGGACACCCCTCTCCCTTTGTGTCTCATTTGCTTGCATTGTTGGCTCACCATAGTAGCATGTTTGCTTAGCATGTTTTGGCCCCATTTCAGCAAGTATTTGGTGATATCTTGGCATGATATACTCTGTTTTACGTTGGTTCGTTGATCTCTTGCTTGCACCATGTACTTACCTTGTAATCCCTTCTATTGCCTTAACATGTATCTTGCGTTTGGACCATCATGCTTGCATATTTTGGCTCAACTCCAAGGAACTTTTAGTCACATTTCACCATGTTTAAGCTTTGTTTGGTGTTGATTTGATCATTTATGCATTGCTTTGTGTAGTCTTAGTTCATCCTAGCTTATTAAGCGTTGAGCACCAAGTTGCTAGCATGCATTGTTTTGACTATTCTCATGATTCAGCATCATTTGAAATCACATTTCAGTCCATGTAGTGTAGCCACACACTTATGTTTGCCATCTTTTCAATGCTTTGAAGAGTTGTTGTTTTGTGCCTTAAGATTGGGTGATTGTGTATGTCTCCATGATTAGGTCTTTGGGATGCCATTTCATTGGGTTTTGGGGCTTATTTTGACATATTATAACTCTATTTTTCATTGCATAATTCATGCCATGTTTGGTTATGGTAGGCGTAGTATAATGCTCCCTTTGTAGCCTTGCATGCCCCTTGTTTGTGCCCATCTTTTTAGCATATTTTGGCCTCATTCCATGCATGTTCTATCCTTGTTTTGGCCTGCCCTAGGACTGTCTTAGGCCACTTTGTCCCTTTGGGGCTTGGTTGATATGGCCATGGTGAGAGCCCCTTGACTAGCTTTGGACATTGAGCCCATTAGCATGCTATGCTTCACTTGTGTATATGATTTGGCATCATTCTTCACATGATTTCAGAACCCATTGCATTGTCACGTTCTCATGTTTATCCCATTTTGCTCATGGTTGAGGATTGTGCATCGTTGCCTAGCTTAAGGATCCATGTATGTGCTTGCATGTCTCCCTGTTTTTGGTACCTTAATTTGGTTGTTTTGGCTATTGTTTTTGGTATGGATGAGGTCTATCCATTTTTAGTGTAAGTCCATGGATCATGCATTTGTGTATTGTTTCGGCTATTGTTTTTGGTACGGATGAGGTCTATCCGGTCGGCCATCTTCAGTGCCGGCCAACTACCAAAATCTGGCCGAGAGCCTTACAAATGGTCGATAACCATTTTTCAATGGCCGGTGGTCCTATCTCTTGGCCGGTGACATCCCATAGTGCTTGGAGAGTGGTTCAGAAACATCCTCGGGTCTTATGCAATTTTTAGAGGAGCAAAACAGTGCAAACAGAGGCAACATGTGGCATGGCAACGGGTTTCCGAGCGAGGCGATCGAGCGTGCATCATTCAATCATTCTGTGGTGGAGCTACGGCGGCCTCCTTTTGTAATTAATTTGTTAATTAATTAAGGGTTTGTAATAATTAATTAGCTAGGATAGTTGATTAATCATTTGGTTTGTATTATTTATTCAGACCCTCCGTCGAGAGGGCAAATTCGTAATAAGTGTGCGTGCGTGTGTAAATGTCTTCCAACCCCACATCTTTCTCCCTTTTACTTACCTGCTTTTGATGGTTAGTTTTAGGTCATGTTTCGATTAGCATACTTATGTTAGCATGTTTGCATACATTCATTCGTATTGCATGCACGGGGCTCGGCGCATTATACTAATTTCATAGTATTCCAATTCCAACTTGAATACGTGTATCGAGTTGTCGCATTTCACATGCCATTCTTAGATTAGCCGAGCCTATTCTAGTTGCATTTTGCATGTGTTGCATTAGCCATCTTAACATGAACTAGGATAATGCATGATTTCTAACTAGTTTCTTGTTTTGGCTCAGAGTACTAAGTAAGTGCTTATGCTTTAGCATCTTGCATGAGTGTGAGTGTTACCATGATAGCATGCTTGCCATGAGGCTAACTGCTTATGTGATATAACTGCCTGAATGCCTGCGGGTGAAGGTTAGATTACTTGAATTGGAACAATTCATCAAAATGTGTGTTTTAAGCCCACTTGAGAGTGGCAAAATCATATTTTTCTAAGCCCACTTGAGGGTGGCAAATCCACGTCTTAGCCTACTTACGAGTAGCACCATCAAACCATTTTCAAATAAACAAACATGAAATGTCTTGTTCCGACTTAGGCGATCTAGTCTATACTTGTGTGTTGTGCGCATCACATAGTAATTCTAGGCTAATTACCGGAATAAGAATGCATGTGTTTTCAAAAACAAGATATCATGTTTAGTAGTGGCCGATCTTTGATCGGGCGAGCGGGGGTGCTCATAGATGACCTTCCCCAATCGTACCCAAGTTCCCGAGCCGAGGCAACTTTGGTGATGACGGACATGTGGCCCTAGGCAACAAGTCAGGGTTTCCTAAATTTTCCAAAATAAAATATTTAGGTGGCGACTCTGTATCTGGCAAAGCAGTCCATGTTTGGCACTTCTTTCTTAAAAATAAGTTTTCCAAAACGATTTGCCGGATTTGGACTCTTTGGTGATTTATTGGTCTCGCATTGCACTTTGTGGGATTAGATTCAGAACCGTGACATTTGAGTCCGAACTGTAGCATGAAGGCCAAGGGCGCGTCTACAGTTTCTGGCGACTCTACTGGGGATTTAGAGAACTTGACTCGAACTCATGATATCTTATTTTGATTACACTTATGTGTCTCTTTGCATTGCATTTGCATTGGTGCGCCTAGGACACCGTGTTTGCCATTTGTTATTCCTGAACGGTTTGCCGGAGGCTCGCTTTGAGAAGCGTGCCATAAGGCTAACCGGTTACGGGCTCTGCCACGATGGGAATACAAACCCCGATTTTTACCGGGGCACCCTTTTTGACCATTCGACCTAGTGCATATTCGGAATCCATAGTGACCATCCCAAACTAGGACAGGTTGCTTACCCGATCATAGGTTGTTTGAAACCGCTGTGTGCGTAGTGAAACCCTAGTTCTTGACGAAACTAGGACAGGAAAACCCTACCCCTCCATAGGGGTGTTTTTTTTGGCTCTCACTTGCATGCTATGTGCTTTTAAGAGTGTGCCTCTACATGTTTCATGTATCAGTTTGCAAGTCTGGGTATCAGGCATGCGGGCATCAGTGTTTTAAGAATCAGTTATATCTGCGGGTATTAGATTCAGATTTGGCTCAATGATTTGGGAACAGTGATCAGTGGTTGAGAACAGTCTATTCAGCTTATGTTTGCCAACCGTGTGTTGCCTTTATTTAAGCTGTTATGTTGCCCATTTTTTTGTTTATTATTTCCTTATTATGCTTTATTTATCTTTTTGTAAGGTAGTTTAGCATCATTGATTCCGACCAGGCAGATATCCCCCGAGCACTCTGGGTCCGAGGTCGTAGGCTTAATTGATCTAGGGATCTGATAGACAGACAAGCAGTGTTCATTTCTTTACCCCCGGTTACCAGACGAAGGTCAAGAGGACGTAGTGTATCGGTACAGCGGTCGCCAGATCAGTGGTTTACCCCATCAGTGGACAGTCAGGCTGAGGTCTTAGTTTCTACTGTAGGGATAGATATACCAGTTATTCAGCTAGATCAGCATAACATGGCAGGAATGGAGGAGATGATGCGTCAGCTCCAGGAAAGCATGAAAACTATGCAGCAGGATGCTACCCGCCAAGCAGAATTTGCCAAACAATAGGCCGAGGTCATGGCCTAACAGGCACAGTTGATCGCCAGGTTACAGCAGCAAACCGGAGCATCTGCTTCACACCAAGTTCCTCCCCCACCAGGAGTTCCAATACTCAGGGAGACACCAAATGTCCAGGGAGATACGGACATTCCGACGGGGCCGGCTCTGCCTCTAATCCTACCCTAGCTATCCAAAATACCTACCAACCTACCAGATTCTCCCTTTGAGTTTGAAGTGGACCCCCCCACATCGTTAAAAGTGAGCAAGCTTGAAAAGCTGTTCAAGAAATCACAGGGTGTGAAGTCCATTCCAGATATAGAGGATGAGTATACCAACTCGGCCGTGACGCTGCCAGATTGGTTTAAAATGCCACACATCGACTGCTTTTACGGGTCTGGGGATCCTATGGTGCATTTACGGTTGTTTTCGGATATACGGAGGCCGATGGGCCTATCCAGATTGCAGAAGCTTTCTTTGTTTGGCTGGACCTTGTCAGGTGTAGCGGCCATTTGGTATGCCAAACTGGAAGATTCCGTCAAGAGAAACTGGGAGGTGATGGCCGAGGCCTTCATAGGTCAATACTCTTACAATACACAGATCAAGGTCACAACTTGTGATCTCGAGACCACCAGGCAAGAATCGAATGAGAGCTTCTCCGATTTTGTGACCCGATGGAGGGCCAAGGCCTTGATGATGACCATCAGGCCTGTTGACAAAGATCAGATTCGGATGGTTGTGCGCAACCTCTAGCCCAAGCTTATGCAGAAGATGATCGTTCTCCCCCCCCACCTTTGCAGATTTACTTGAGATAGGGGTGCAGAACGAAGACGTTATGAAGCAGGGCCTCATTGATAATGAGAGATAATAGACCAAGAGAACATTCAACCGCAGTATGAATGCAGGCACGAGCAGTGCTGCAGCTGCTAGATCTTCAGATGTGAGTATGGTTACCACCACCAATACCCCAAGAGCCCTTGCAGCTACGCCATTCACCGGTGTGTCCGGTAGTAGCTCGTAAACAGCCAGATAAGCACCCAAAGGCCAAAAAACCTTCACTCCACTATATATGCCCCTGTCCAAAGCTTTGGGAGTTTTAATTAGAAAAGGGCACTTGAAGCCCCTAGAGCCGCGGCCATTGCCAAAAAAAATCCCCCCTCCCATAACCCGGCGAAGTATTGTGCGTTTCACCAACAGCATGGTCATGACACCAACCAGTGCTATAGATTGCATCACGAGATTCAGGATCTCGTTGACAACAGTGTGATTGTGCCTCCGGAGAAACCGAATGTGACAACCAACTGTGGAAACCCCATTTTTGACCGTCCTCAAGACTTGGACGTCACCGTTTGAACACTCGGTGATCATCCTTGTTTGTGTTCGTCTTGAGTTCCCGGAGGCGTCGGCTACGCGCCTTGCCTCAGGATCTCTCGGCTCGACTATTTTGTGTCTGGTTTTGCACCAAGAGCTTGCGGATGTGTTCTTGAGGGAAGGGGATGGCCTGTTGACCAAGCCTCCTACCCACCGGCCACCTTGCTTTTAAATCGGCCAAATGTGATGGCCGGTCGGCCAGTTTGACTGCCGGTCGGCCACTTTGATGGCCGGTCGGCCAAGTGTGGTTTTCAACAGATATCTCTGTAGACAGCTGGCATATTTGTCATTCTAGGCCATACCCCAGCCCATACCTGGACATGGGTGTTCTGAGGAGCTGCAGATTGATATATATCTATATCAATCAAGCTCTCTCAAAGGAGGAGAAAAAAATAAAAAAAAGAAAAGAGGAGGAGATACAACTTTGAGCAAAAAAAAAAATCTCTCTCTCTTCCTACATTTTCTACCCCTCTCTCTAAGGTTTAGGGCTTGTTTGTGCTCAAAAGTGCATTTTCTTTACACTTTTGCACACAAACACCTAGTTCTCTACTCCCTTTATTGAGCTGAGGTCCTTGGAGATGATTTTTGGGGTGATTTGAAGCCTTTTTTTGGTCCAAAAGTTGCTGATTTGCTGCTGTGCTTCAAGGGTGAGCTTTTAACCTCTTTTAAGCCTTGTTTTCATAGCTTGTTTTTCCATATTTGCATGCTGTTTTAGACTTACCTCTCAACTAAAAAAAGTCTTGTTTTTAAGTGCCTAACATGTTTGTTTGAGGTCATTTTGGTGTAGGGGTGATCTACCCCCTTTTGAGCTTTGTTTGCCTTGTTTTGGGCCACTTTTGTTGACCTCCGAGCTGGTTTTTTCTTGGCCTTTTAACCACTGAATTCTAGAAGAATTTCAGTGGTGGGGATGGGATTTTGAGGTCCCAAATGGGTGGGGGTTGTACCCCCTCCCTTGCTTTTGTCGGTTTGTGTTAATGGCTCACCAAATGAGCATGTGTTTCCATCTTCTTGAGCCATTGTTTGAGCATGTTTTTGTGACTTTTTAGACCTTCCTTGACTCTGTTTTTGCTTGGTTTGGTCACCCCTTGCATGCTTCTAATACTTGTAGTGTAATCCTACTTGAGGCTCACCAAAGTGACATGTTTCTCAAGCATGATTTGGCTCCTCTTCAGCATGTTTTTGGTAGTATTTTGGCATGTCATAACCCTGTTTTGCATTGGTTCAGACACCTCTTGCATGCTCCATGTACTTGTAGTGCAATCCTCTCTCTAGCCTTAATGTGTATCATGTGTTTAGACCATCATTCTAGCATATTTTGGCTTAGCTCTGAGAAGATTTTGTCCATGTTTTGCCATGCTTTAGCTCTGTTTTGGGTTGGTTAGAGCATCCCTCATTTGCTTCTTGCACTTGTAGTGTAAATCATGCTTATTGGCCTACTTTGCTTGACATTTTACCCTTTCATTCTAGCATGTATTGCTTGTGTTTAAGCATGGTTTTGGCATTGTTATGGCATGCTTAGGGACTGTTTTGAGGCATCCTTGGTCACATGACATTGTTGCATGCTTGTTGAATAGTTCACGGTTTGCATAATACGACATGCTCATGTTGCATTAGTCTTGCTTGCATGTTTGCATCCTATCCCTCTTGATCAAAAATGATGGAGGTTGGGGCCCCTTGTATGTTTTGTGTGCATTTCATTATACATTGAAATTGCATACTTGGCCTTTTGGGCCATCATGCATCGAAATGCGCAATTGATGCCCCGAGGGTCGAGGGCCACGCTCCCTTGAAATTAATAATAACAAAAATAAAAATCAGTTTCTTTAATAACTACAAATTGGATCATTTAAAAAGGGTAATTGCGTAAAGGCATAAATAAATAAAGTAACATATATATTTGAGTGTAAAAATAAATGATAATAATATTTTTTTTATCGATGTGAATAATCAGTTATTGATGAAAGAAGATTATTGTTATATATGAATTAAAATTTAAGAAAATTTAATTTAATTATGCCAAACTTGTAAGGCTTAATAGCTCTGTTTGGTAGAGCTGTGGGAAAGTGCTTATAATTTATGCCTAAACAACTTATAGCTTATAACTATGAGCATAAGTTGATTTCTGACTTATAAATTAAGCATCTCCAGCCCCACTCAAAGAATAAGCTGATTTCTGACTTCCAAAAAGGT
>NW_021027062.1:901231-913077 GCF_004153795.1 Camellia sinensis
CCACTTGTAAAACTAGAGATTAGCAAAGGTCTCTTCCACAGCCCTTAATCATCTGTTCCCTGTCCCCAGACTATCCCTATGGGATCACACCATAGATTCTCCCCTGATTGGCAATTCACATCATGGCCCATCCTGCCCTATTGGATGAAATGTTAGTCACCCGGACTATATCGTCTTCTCAACACGACTCCCAGATTCTAACAGACTCTGACTCAATAACCTTCTTCTCCTTTGGGTCTCCTCCTCTCCGTTTCTCGATAGTCACCACCTGTTGGGCTTAGGTTGGGTCATGGAGATGTCCATCATCACAGTTGGTGGCAGTCAGGAAGGAATACCTCACCAGCTTAGGCAGGTGGAAGGAGTAGTGATATAGATGCTAGGCATCATAAGGCACAACCCTAGTTTGGATAGAAGTTGATCCTTTTAGGCGGTGGAGCTGGTATGTTATGAAGGGAAGGGGTTTTGTGTAACATTGGGTTTCTCGGGAGCAGAAATCACCCCCGTTATCGATGAGATCTTGAATCTCATGACGTAATCGGAAGCACAGATCCGTGACATGACCGTGCCTGTTGGTGAAATACGCAATTATTGGCTTGGGTTGTGGGTAGAGGGAAGTCCTTTCTGGTAAGAGGCGCGGTTTCATAGGGGGCTTCAAATGCCCTTTTCTGATTAAAACCCACAGAGCTTTGGGATACGGGGCATACCACAGTGGCGCGAAGGTTTCTTGTGTTTATTGGGTGGGTATTTGGCTGTTTGGGTACATGGCTTTCCGAGACGCGCCGGAGAATGGTGCATGCCATGGTTCTTGAGGGGGTTGGTGGTGACATGCTCACTTCAGAAGGCTTCTATAGATAGTTTGTAGTACCGCTCGGAGCCTGACCTTAGTGTTGCGGTTGAAAGTTCTTCGGGTTAGACTCCTGGTCCATTAATCATTAAAGCCTTAGCTTTAACGGCATACCTCAATCTGCACCCCATTTCATGTAGATCAGAAAAGGTGGGAAGGGAGTACAACATCTTTTGCATCACTCGGCTAAAGATTGCGCCAATCATCCGAATCTGGTCCTTTGTCTGTAGGCCTTAAGGTCATCATCGAAGCTTGGCCCTCCATCTGGTCACCGCAATTCTAAGAACTCTCTTTAGGCTCTTTGCCCTGTTTGTCCTCGAGATCATAGAGGTTGTAAACTCGATTTGTTGTATTGTATGAGTATTGGTAATGAAGGCCTCGGCCATCTCGTCCAGTTCCTCTTGACATACATCTAAAATCTAATTTGGCATAGGCCTAATGCCGACTACATCCCGAAGGAGTTACGGCCGGAACAGAGACAGGCTCTGAAGTCTGGCTGAGGCCCATTGGACCTTAAGAATGTCTGAAACAGTCTCAGGTGCACGCCAAGGGGGTTCACCCGAACCCATCAAATCGAATCAAATTGTGTGGCTTTTTGAATATTATCAGGCAAGCGTTCACAGCTGCGTCGGGTATATCATCTTCGATGTCAGGGATGGTCCAGACTCCTTGGGATTCTTGTAACAGTTTTTCGAGCTTGCTAGAACTTCAATGCGGGGGTCTGTCTCGAACTCAAAGGGAGAGTCCGGCAAGGTTGGAGATGGTGTTTTGGATAACTGGGGTTGGATTTGGGTAGGATCGGGGGTAGAGGTGGTCCATGGAAATGTCTGTATCATCTGAACCATTAGTTTGTCTCCTCGGGTTTGAATTCCTGGCGGGGGGCGCTTGCGTGTGAAGCAGATGCTACCGGTTTAGCTATGTAACCTCACGATATAACCTCTGCTTGTTCATACTCATAACCCGTGGCCTGCTGCTTGGCGAAACTCTGCTGTCGGACAGCATCCTCTGCATCATTTTTCATACTCTCTTGGAGCTGGCACACCATCTCCTCGATAAATTGGCCAATACTGTTCCTGCTCTGACTGAATTATCGGTTATATGTTTTCCTTTCTGTGGGGAAAGCGAATCCTGATCCTCTACTATGCACAGGTGGGATAGACAAAGCCCTCTGTACTGCTGTTGAACTGATGCACTCTGCCTAGCTGATTTCCTCCCGTCTAGTAACCGGGGGTAGGAGAGTGGTACACTGGTATTGTCCGTCTACTGCTCCTCAGATCATGGAGTCGACGAGCTCTATGCTAGAAGTCTTAAGAGAAAATATCTACTGGGTCAGAAGCAATTGTGCTCAACTATAGTAAAAAGATAAATAAACATATAAATAAACAGACAAATATGGACAGCGTAACAACATAAAATAACACAACACACAGCTGGGTATACAACAAAACTGCCAACAAGCTGAATGTACTGTTCCATAAAATCAATGATCACTGTTTCCAAATCGTTGCCCCTAAGTCTGAATCTAATACCCGTAAGATGATGATTCCCAACACACTGATGCCGCAAGCCTGACACTCAGACTTGCGAACTTGATATGCGTGTTACCATGCATGATACCTCTAAAAAAACATGTAGCAAGTAAAAGAAGAGCCAAAACACCCCTAAGTTGGGGTAAGGGTTTCACTGTTCTATTTTTTTTTTTTTTTTTTTTGTTAAGGAGCTTAGGGTTTCACTATGCATGCAGCATTTTCAACAACCTAAACAGGGTAAGTAAACCTGTCTAGTTTTGGAATAGCTCCCTATAGATTTAATATTGTCACTAGGTCGATGGTCGAAAAGGGTCCGGTAAAACCGGGGTTTGTGTTCCCATACTGTCAGAGCCCACAAACGTCAGACCTTATGGACATGCCTTTGCCCCAAAGTCAAGCCTCCGGCAAAACCGTTCAGGAAATGGCAGCTGCCAAACACGGTGACCTAGGCCACCAATGCACAATGCAACATGTAAGAGACACATAAATGAATCAAAACAGGATAATACGAGTTCGAGTCAAGCTCCTCTAAATCCCAGCAAGATCCACCAGAATCTATAGACCCGCCTCCGGGCCTCAATGCTACAGTTCGGACTCAATGGTGTCACGGTCTTGTATCTAATCTCGTAGAGTGGCATGCAAGACGATGAATCAATCAAAAGAGTCCAAAATCAGGCCCAAATCATTTTTGAAAACAGATTTTTTTGAAAGAGTGCCAAACATGGACTGACTTTGCCGATACAGAGTCGCCACCTAAATATTTTATTTGAAAATTTTAGGAAAACCCTAACCTGTTTGCCTAGGCCAACGTGTCCGTCATCACCAAAGTGCCTCGCTCGGGAACTTTGGGTACATTGGGGAAGGTTAGCTATGAGCACCCCATCTCGCCCGATTCGAAGATCGGCCATCTACTAACCATGATGATCCGTTTTTCAAACGTTAATGTGTTCTTATTCTAGTTATTAGCTAGAATTACTATGTTATGCGCACAGCAACAAGTATAGACCAATCGCTAAAATTGGAACAAAACATTTTTATGCCTTGTAATTTGAAAATGGTTTGCTACTCGCAAGTAGGTCTTAAAAATGTAGATTTTGCCACTCAAGTGGGCTTCAGAAAAGATGATTTTGCCACTATCTAGTGGGCTTAAAATCACAGTTATTAATGCATTATCCCAATTTAGTTAATTCAACCTCCATCCAACGGCATTCAAGCAGTTATATACATAAGCAGCTAGCCACATGGTAATAACATGTTATTAGGCAACACTATTTTCACACGACATGCGGTTGCTAAAGCATAAATGCTTACCGAGTACTCCAAGCCAGAACAGAAGCTAGTTAGTATCACATGTTGCAGATCCTAGTTTCATTGTTGTAGATGGCTAATGCACACATGCCAGAATGCAACTACAATAGCTCGGCTATCCCTAAAGATGGCATGTGAAAGAATGCTGGCACTGACGGTATTCAAACGTTATGCTTTACTTACATGTGTTCAATTTCAAGTTTCTATACACATTGCTTGCGTAGACCGCATGCTTTACTTACATGTGTTCAATTTCAAGTTTCTATACACATTGCTTGCGTAGATCGCATGCTTTACTTATATGTGTTCAAGTTCCTTTCTATCCACATTGCTTGCGTAGACCGCATGCTTTACTTACATGTGTTCAATTTCAAGTTTCTATACACATTGCTTGCGTAGATCGCATGCTTTACTTATATGTGTTCAAGTTCCTTTCTATCCACATTGCTTGCGTAGACCGCATGCTTTACTTACATGTGTTCAATTTCAAGTTTCTATACACATTGCTTGCGTAGATCGCATGCTTTACTTATATGTGTTCAAGTTCCTTTCTATCCACATTGCTTGCGTAGACCGCATGCTTTACTTACATGTGTTCAATTTCAAGTTTCTATACACATTGCTTGCGTAGATCGCATGCTTTACTTATATGTGTTCAAGTTCCTTTCTATCCACATTGCTTGCGTAGACCGCATGCTTTACTTACATGTGTTCAATTTCAAGTTTCTATACACATTGCTTGCGTAGATCGCATGCTTTACTTATATGTGTTCAAGTTCCTTTCTATCCACATTGCTTGCGTAGACCGCATGCTTTACTTACATGTGTTCAATTTCAAGTTTCTATACACATTGCTTGCGTAGATCGCATGCTTTACTTATATGTGTTCAAGTTCCTTTCTATCCACATTGCTTGCGTAGACCGCATGCTTTACTTACATGTGTTCAATTTCAAGTTTCTATACACATTGCTTGCGTAGATCGCATGCTTTACTTATATGTGTTCAAGTTCCTTTCTATCCACATTGCTTGCGTAGACCGCATGCTTTACTTACATGTGTTCAATTTCAAGTTTCTATACACATTGCTTGCGTAGATCGCATGCTTTACTTATATGTGTTCAAGTTCCTTTCTATCCACATTGCTTGCGTAGACCGCATGCTTTACTTACATGTGTGTTCAAGTTCCTTTCTATACACATTGCTTGCGTAGACACGCATGCTTTACTTACATGTGTTCAAATTCCTTTTATACACATTGCATGCGTTGTTGCGTTATGCTTTACTTACATGTGTTCAATTTCAAGTTTCTATACACATTGCTTGCGTAGACACGCATGCTTTACTTACATGTGTTCAAATTTCTTCATACACATTATGCTCGTTGTCACGTGTTCTTTACTTACATGTGTTTGTGCCTTCACAGCATTGTTATGCGCCCCACTCGACTTGCGTTGTCACGCACTTCCGATTGCATTATTAGGCATGTTGCTAACAATATTCTACCTGTTAAGTTTGCTTTCTTTGCAGGCACGTTATTGTATGTACGGTTCATTTGAGGCTGGTGCAACCAGACGAATCGGACAGGTACTATATTCTCTGAGTGAGACGTATCAAGAATTGCATAATTCTCTTACATCCTTTCTGCATTGTAGTGTAGTTTGGTGTATGCTAGCTCAAAACTGTCGCATGTTATGCTTCGTTACAGCTTTCTTTGCATGATCATAAGTTAGGTTCGGCTCCTTGCATTGTCTTTTGCATTTTGCCCCGGCCTGCGGGCGCATACCTTTGTTGTTTTGTATGTTTGCCTAAGTCTTCGGCCTTGTCAAAAATGGGTCGTCTCCGGGCTTTGACATTCACTCCCGTCATCTTATGACTTCCGAGTTCTGTCAAAGAGGGGCAACTGCAGACACCCCATTTTTGACCGTCCTCAAGACTTGGACGTCACCGTTTGAACACTCGGTGATCATCCTTGTTTGTGTTCGTCTTGAGTTCCTGGAGGCCTCGGCTACGCGCCTTGCCTCAGGATCTCTCGGCTTGATTGTTTTGTGTCTGGTTTTGCACCAAGAGCTTGTGGATGTGTTCCTGAGGGAAGGGGATGGCCTGTCGACCAAGCCTCCTGCCCACCGGCCACCTTGCTTTTCAATTGGCCAAATGTGATGGCCGGCCGGCCAGTTTGACTGCCGGTCGGCCACTTTGATGGCCGGTTGGCCAAGTGTGGTTTTCAACAGATATCTCTGTAGACGGCTGCCACAACCGTCATTCTAGGCCATACCCCAGCCCATACCTGGACGTGGCTGTTCTGAGGAGCTGTAGATTGATATATATCTATATCAATCAAGCTCTCTCAAAGGAGGAGAAAAAAATAAAAAAAAGAAAAGAGGAGGGGATACAACTTTGAGCCAAAAAAAATCTCTCTCTACATTTTCTGCCTCTCTCTCTAAGGTTTAGGGCTTATTTGTGCTCAAAAGTGCATTTTCTTTGCACTTTTGCACACAAACACCTAGTTCTCTACTCCCTTTATTGAGCTGAGGTCCTTGGAGGTGATTTTTGGGGTGATTTGAAGCTTTTTTTTGGTCCAAAAGTTGCTGATTTGCTGCTGTGCTTCAAGGGTGAGCTTTTTACCTCTTTTAAGCCTTGTTTTCATAGGTTGTTTTTCCATATTTGCATGCCATTTTAGACTTACCTCTCAACTAAAAAAATTCTTGTTTTTAAGTCCCTAACATGTTTGTTTGAGGTCATTTTGGTGTTGGGGGAGATCTACCCCCTTTTGAGCTTTGTTTTGCCTTGTTTTGGGCCATTTTTGTTGACCTCCGAGATGGTCTTTTCTTGGCCTTTTAACCACTGAATTCTAGAGGAATTTCAGTGGTGGGGATGGGGTTTTGTAACACCCTGTCCCACATCGGAAGTTTGCATGGGTGATCTTGGGCATATATAGCACCACTACCTTGCTACTAAATAACTTGGACTTAAGCTTTTGGGTATTGTTGGTTGACCCATACGTTATTTGGGCCAGCAAGTAGTGGGGCGTTACAAATGGTATCAGAGCCGACCCATGCACACAACCATGTGGGCCACTTATTCTGGGCTGGCCACGAGCTTGTCGTGGTATTCTGATTGATTATAGACCCTCGCGAGGACGCGAGGATTTATAAGTGGGGGAGTTTGTAACACCCTGTCCCACATCAGAAGTTTGCATTGGTGATCTTGGGCATATATAGCACCACTACCTTGCTACTAAATAACATGGACTTAAGCTTTTGGGTATTGTTGGTTGACCCATACGTTATTTGGGCCAGCAAGTAGTGGGGCGTTACAAATGGTATCAGAGCCGACCCATGCACACAACCATGTGGGCCACTTATTCTGGGCTGGCCACGAGCTTGTCGTGGTATTCTGATTGATTATAGACCCTCGCGAGGACGCGAGGATTTATAAGTGGGGGAGTTTGTAACACCCTGTCCCACATCGGAAGTTTGCATGGGTGATCTTGGGCATATATAGCACCACTACCTTGCTACTAAATAACTTGGACTTAAGCTTTTGGGTATTGTTGGTCAACCCACAAGTTATTTGGGCCAGCAAGTAGTGGGGCGTTACAAATGGTATCAGAGCCGACCCATGTGTCGGTTTGTGTTAATGGCTCACCAAATGAGCATGTGTTTCTATCTTCTTGAGCCCTTGTTTGAGCATGTTTTTGTGACTTTTTAGACCTTCCTTGACTCTATTTTTGCTTGGTTTGGTCACCCCTTGCATGCTTCTAATACTTGTAGTGTAATCATTCTTGAGGCTCACCAAAGTGACATGTTTCTCAAGCATGATTTGGCTCATCTTTAGCATGTTTTTGGTAGTATTTTGGCATGTCATAACCCTGTTTTGCATTGGTTCGGACACCTCTTGCATGCTCCATGTACTTGTAGTGCAATCCTCTCTCTAGCCTTAATGTGTATCATGTGTTTAGACCATCATTCTAGCATATTTTGGCTTAGCTCTGAGAAGATTTTGTCCATGTTTTGCCATGCTTTAGCTCTGTTTTGGGTTGGTTAGAGCATCCCTCATTTGCTTCTTGCACTTGTAGTGTAAATCATGCTTATTGGCCTACTTTGCTTGACATTTTACCCTTTCATTCTAGCATGTATTGCTTGTGTTTAAGCATGGTTTTGGCATTGTTATGGCATGCTTAGGGACTGTTTTGAGGCATCCTTGGTCACATGACATTGTTGCATGCTTGTTGAATAGTTCACGGTTTGCATAATATGACATGCTCATGTTGCATTAGTCTTGCTTGCATGTTTGCATCCCATCCCTCTTGATCAAACATGATGGAGGTTGGGGCCCCTTTGTATGTTTTGTGTGCATTTCATTTTACATTGAAATTGAATACTTGGCCTTTTGGGCCATCATGCATCGAAATAGCTTTCTTTGCATGATCATAAGTTATGTTCGGCTCCTTGCATTGTCTTTTGCATTTTGCCCTTGCCTTCGGGCACATATCTCTATTGTCTTGCATGCTTCTCTAAGTCTTCGGCCTTGTCAAAAATGGGTCGTCTCCGGGCTTTGACATTCACTCCCGTCATCTTATAACTTTCGAGTTCTGTTAAAGAGAGGCAACTGTAGACACCCCATTTTGAACCGTCCTCAAGACTTGGGTGCTACTGATGGTTTACTTGGTGATGAAAGGTGTGCAATGCAAAGATTCGATTTCTTCAGTAAGAGGAGCGTCAAATCCAACCTCACACCCCATTTTTGGACCAAAATGATTTTGACCAAAAGATTTTAGATCTTAAAACCCTCAAAAAGAGAGAGATGTGTCCCGGCATTTCGATTGCATTATTGAGGCATGTTTTTTGCTACAAATATTCTAAAACCTTTATTAAAAAAAGTTTTTTTTTTTTTTTGGGCCCCCCCCTTTTTTTTTCCCCCCCCCCCCCTTTTTGCCAAAAAAGCCCAACGGTTTTTTTAAAATTTGGTTAAAATGTACCGGGTTTCCCCCCCCCAATTTTTGGAAAGGCCTGGGGTGGCAACCAAAAAGAAAAAAAACCCCCCCCGAAATTTTTGGGAACCCAGGGTTAAAAAAAAACTGGGGTTTATTCTTTTTCCCGAGGGTGAAGGAAACGTTTAAAATCCGAAGAAAATTGGCATAATTTTTTTCCTCTTTTAAAACATCCTTTCCCTGCATTGTAGTGTAGATTTGGTGTATGCCTAGCCTCAAAACTTGTCGCATGTTATGCTTCGTTACAGCTTTCTTTTTTTGCATGATCAATAAGTTTTATGTTCGGCTCCTTGCATTGTCTTTGCATTTTTGGCCCCGGCCTGCGGCGCATACCTTTGTTGTTTTGTATGTTTGCCTAAGTCTTCGGCCTTGTCAAAAATGGGTCGTCTCCGGGCATTGACATTCACTCCCATCATCTCTTATGACTTCCGAGTTCTGTCAAAGGGGGGGCAACTGCAGACACCCCATTTTTGACCGTCCTCAAGACTTGAACGTCACCGTTTGAACACTCGGTGATCATCCTTGTTTGTGTTCGTCTTGAGTTTCCTAGGGCCTCGGCTACGCGCCTTGGCCTCAGGATCTCTCGGCTCGACTTGGTTTTGTGTCTGGTTTTGCACCAAGAGCTTGTAGATGTGTTCCTGAGGGAAGGGGATGGCCTGTCGACCAAGCCTCCTGCCCACCGGCCACCTTGCTTTTCAATTGGCCAAATGTGATGGCCGGCCGGCCAGTTTGACTGCCGGTCGGCCACTTTGATGGCCGGTTGGCCAAGTGTGGTTTTTCAATAGATATCTCTGTAGACGGCTGCCACGCTGTCATTCTAGGCCATACCCCAGCCCCATACCTGGACGTGGCTGTTCTAAGGAGCTGTAGATTGATATATATCTATATCAATCAAGCTCTCTCAAAGGAGGAGAAAAAATAAAAAAAAAGAAAAGAGGAGGAGATACAACTTTGAGCCAAAAAAAAATCTCTCTCTACATTTTCTGCCTCTCTCTCTAAGGTTTAGGGCTTATTTGTGCTCAAAAGTGCATTTTCTTTGCACTTTTGCACACAAACACCCTAGTTCTTCTACTCCCTTTATTGAGCTGAGGTCCTTGGAGGTGATTTTTGGGGTGATTTGAAGCCTTTTTTTTGGTCCAAAAGTTGCTGATTTTCTGCTGTGCTTCAAGGGTGAGCTTTTTACCTTCTTTATGCCTTGTTTTTCATAGCTTGTTTTTCCATATTGCATGCTATTTTAGACTTACCTCTCAACTAAAAAAAATTCTTGTTTTTTTAAGTCCCCTAACATGTTTTGTTTGAGGTCATTTTGGTGTTGGGGGAGATCTACCCCTTTTTGAGCTTTGTTTTTGCCTTGTTTTGGGCCACTTTTTGTTGACCTCCGAGAATTGGTTCTTTTCTTGGCCTTTTAACCACTGAATTCTAGAGGAATTTCAGTGGTGGGGATGGGGTTTTGAGGTCCCAAATGGGTGGGGGTTGTACCCCCTCCCTTTGCTTTTGTCGGTTTGTGTTGATGGCTCACCAAATGAGCATGTGTTTCTATCTTCTTGAGCCCTTGTTTGAGCATGTTTTTGTGACTTTTTAGACCCTGCCTGACTCTATTTTTTCTGGTTTAGTCACCCTTGCATGCTTCTAATACTTGTAGTGTAATCATTCTTGAGGCTCACCAAAGTGACATGTTTCTCAAGCATGATTTGGCTCCTCTTCAGCATGTTTTGGTAGTATTTTGGCATGTCAAAACCCTGTTTTGCATTGGTTCGGACACTCTTGCATGCTCCATGTACTTGGTGTGCAATCCTCTCTCTAGCCTTAATGTGTATCATGTGTTTAGACCATCTTCTAGCATATTTTTGGATTAGCTCCGAGAAGATTTTGTCCATGTTTTTGCCATGCTTTAGCTCTGTTTTGGGTTGGTTAGAGCATCCCTCATTTGCTTCTTGCACTTGTAGTGTAAATCATGCTTATTGGCCTACTTTGCTTGACATTTTACCCTTTCATTCTAGCATGATTGCTTGTGTTTAAGCATGGTTTTGGCATTGTTATGGCATGCTTAGGGACTGTTTTGAGGCATCCTTGGTCACATGACATTGTTGCATGCTTGTTGAATAGTTACGGTTTCATAATATGACATGCTCATGTTGCATTAGTCTTGCTTGCATGTTTGCATCCCATCCCTCTTGATCAAACATGATGGAGGTTGGGGCCCTTTGTATGTTTTGTGTGCATTCATTTTACATTGAAATTGAATACTTGGCTTTTGGGCCATCATGCATCGAAATGCGCAATTGATGCCCCGAGGGTCGAGGGCCAGCTCCCTTGAGTCCATAACATGATAGGGAGTGTGTCCATGCATACATTTGCTTGAAATTCCATGCCATACACTGCTTGCCCTCTGCTGCTGTCAACTGCAGAGTTTCAGTAGGAATATTTGGCCGGCCGGCAGTGTTGAGTGCGACGGCAAAGAATGTTTGGCCGAGAGCACAATATTTAGCCGATAGAGTATTCCCATGGCCGGTAGTATATCTTTTTGCCGGTAACATTCCACAACGCTCAAGGAGCAGTTCTGGGACTTTCAGAATTTTTAGAGGGGCAAGACAGTGTAAACAGAGGCAACAGTGCTATGGCAGCGAGTTTCCAGGCGAGATGAGTCAAGCATGCATCATTCACGCATCCGAGACGGGGCTGTGGCCACCTTCTTTCTGCATTTAATTTGTTAATTAATTAGAAATTCTGTAATAATTAATTTAGTATTATTTATTCGGACTGTAATATTTATTCGGACCCTCCGAGTGAGGGCAATTGTGTAATAAGTGTGCGCGAGTGTGTGTATGTCTCCCAACCCCACGTCTTTCTTCCTTTTATTTACTAGCTTTCAGTGGTTAGTCTAGGGCATGCTTCAATTAGCATATAGTATGATAGCATGTTTGCATCCATTCATTCGTCTTACATGCACTGGGCTCGGTACATCATACTAACTGCACTTGTATTTCAATTCCAAGTTGAATACCTGTTCAGTTGAGCATTTCACATGCCATCTTTAGGATAGCCGAGCCTATTGTAGTTGCATCTTGCATGTGTTGCATTAGCCATCTCAACATGAACTAGGATCATGCACATGATTACTAACTAGCTTCTGTTCTGGCTTGGAGTACTCGTAAGCATTTATGCTTAGCATAT
>NW_021027062.1:913102-932132 GCF_004153795.1 Camellia sinensis
ATACCGCATGCGTGTGAGTGTTGCCATAATAGCATGATTACCATGAGGCTAGCTGCTTATGTGATATAACTGCTTGAATGCCTGTGGATGGAGGTTGAATTAACTAAATTGGGATAACGCATTAAAACTGTGAGTTTTAAGCCCACTAGATAGTGGCAAAATCATCTTTTCTAAAGCCCACCTGAGGGTGGCGAAATCTACATTTTTAGCCTACTTGCGAGTAGCAAACCATTTTCAAAACAAGCATGAAATGTTTTGTTCCAATTTAGGCGATTTGGTCTATACTTGTTTGCTGTGCGCATAACATAGTAATTCTAGGCTAATAACTGGAATAAGAACACATAATGTTTTGAAAAACGGATATCATGGTTAGTAGAGGCCGATCTTCGAATCGGGTGAGAGGGAATGCTCATAGCTAACCTTCCCCAATCGTACCCAAGTTCTCGAGCTGAGACAACTTTGGTGATGACGGACACGTGGCCTTAGGCAAACGAGTCAAGGTTTCCTAAATTTCGCAAAATAAAATATTTACGTGGCGACTCTGTATCTGGCAAAGCAGTCCATATTTGGCACTTCTTTCAAAAAAATCTGTTTTCAAAAACGATTTGTCAGATTTGGACTCTTTGATGATTCATCGGTCTTGCATTGCACTCTACGAGATTAGATATAGGACCGTGACACCAATTAAGTCCGAACTGTAGTATGAGGCCCGAGGGCGCCTCTACACCAACCCTCTCCCACCAC
Source organism: Camellia sinensis (assembly GCF_004153795.1). Taxonomy (NCBI): domain Eukaryota; kingdom Viridiplantae; phylum Streptophyta; class Magnoliopsida; order Ericales; family Theaceae; genus Camellia; species Camellia sinensis. Next base: position 913,847 of record NW_021027062.1, read on the forward strand.
ATAACGAAGCTCCACCTCCCAAACGCATCAATATGATCCAAATTGGGGTTGTGCCATACGACCCTAGTATATATATCACCCCTTCTCACCTACCCAAGCCGGAGGTATTCATTCCTGACAGCACTGACTTGTGCGTGTTGGACATCTCCCAAACCCAACCTGAAACGGTGGTGGTAGCTGTCGAAGATAAAAGTGGGTCAATTGCGGAGGCAGACAAGAATGTAAATATAGAGCCTGAGAGGTTTACAAGCTTCATGTACAACCCGAGCGGTTACATTACATCAGCAGGCCAGGCTAGACGGAATGTGAAATTGCCAGTAGGGGCAGGGATTTTTGTAGTCTAGGAGGATGGACTCAATTAGGGGCTAGATGACTTAGCAGATCTGGAGGAGGACATCGCGAACCTTCAATTCTTCAACGAACAAGACTCGGTAGACGTGACAGTCAACTGGTTTGATTCGGATAGGGCAACGGAGTCTACTGGGTGGCTTGACGACTATCCGGATGTTTTTGAACAACCTCAGCTAGAACAGGGTCTTTCAGGCACAGGGACATCAACTGTGGCCGAAAGGGTCGGGAATCTGGATGTATCGCCGGAGAGCGCCGGTGTTTAGAATTTTGCTCGGGATTCGAGCAATTTGAAAATAGGAGATGTTGAACAGCAAGCTGCGCTGAAACAGTTTGAGTGGGAAAGGATCGAAGATTCTGAGAGGGCCAGAAAGGCCAAAGCCCTTGCAGGGACAGAACGTGCTGTGTGCACAGGAGTAGAGCATGCTGCGGGCATGAAAACAGAAGGTGCTGTGGGCACCAGAATAGTTATGACGGAGCCGAACAGGTGTCTGTCGGCTGCTGATGGCATGTGGTGGGAAGATGTCGATCTATGTCTTGCCTACACAAATGAGGACTGGGGGAGTAACCAGCCGGATGATACCTGGTACATTGGCGAAGTTGATCACATGACTAAGAGCGGGCGGTATTTCAAGCCCCCGCACTTAGATCAACCAGAAGCGTCCAGAAAGGACAGGGAGGCAGACAAGCAGAAGGATAAATTGCTCGAAGAGGAGGCTGTGCTGAAATAGCTGAAGAAGATACAAGCAGACATCTCTATCTGGGGATTGCTTATGGCTTCACGAGTCCATAGACAAGCTGTCCTTTCTGCTATGGGCAAGGCCAAACTTTCAATAGATACCACGCCTGAGCAGCTGGTAGGATTGGTTTTTCCAGGAGGAGTTTCCCCGACGTTGACCTTTTCTGACAAGGAACTGCCGCCTGCGGGCGGGCGCAAACCATAACAAATCGTTCTACATCTCTGTGGAGTGTAGAGACAAGTGGGTACCGGTAGTTCTTGTCGACACTGGATCCGCCATTAACGTGTGCTCGTCGAGGACGGCATATGCAATCAGATTGAAGACCGTAGACTTTGAGCCAACTACCCAGGTGATACGGGCATATGACAATACAGGCAGAGAAGTGATAAGGACTGTGCAGATTCAGACCAAGGTTGGTCCAGGACATCACGAGATTGACTTTCATGTCTTGGATGTTCCCGCGATCTTTAATCTACTCTTAGGGAGGCCGTGGCTCCACCAAGTAAAGGCGGTTTCTTCCACCCTGCATCAGATGTTAAAATACCCCCACGGGAAGGGGGTGGCTATAGTTTTTGGGAATTCGTCAATCCATCCGCCGCCAGAGGTGTGTACACCGATTTTGGAAATCGAGCATGGCACGGAGGATGTGTTCCTATCAGGATTCACCCTAGCCGAGGCCCGGGTCGTACAGAACATCTTAGCTGTTGATGAAGGGGTGTATGTCAGCGCTCAGTCAGTATACCACATGAACAAACTCCAGCACATCCCTGGGATGGGATTAGGAAGAAGTGGCCGGAAAGGCATTGAAATATTGACCGAAGTGCCGCACAACCCACATACCTTTGGTTTGGGTTATTTGCCCACCAAAGAGGATTGGGTGAGGAAAAGCAAAGAAATGGCTAGGAGAGCCAGGGCCAAGTAGACCGGGAGGCATTTTGATTTGGTGCATCGGCCTATTCAAGGCATCCTGAACAGACGCTTCGTCCGGGAGGGTGAAGACTTTCCATTCTTCGACTTCCCAGAGCCATGGCTGAACGCCAAGAAGAGACGCCTGTCGGGTTTTGAGATATTCTTTGATTTACAATTGTCCGGGGATGATGTTGACGAAGAGCAGACAAACCCACCAGCTAAGGTTGAGCAGTGTAAGGAAGTGGATCCTGAGAGCACCGAGATTGAAATGGAGGTAGTACTGGCTAGTCTACTATCAGATCCTCTGATCGTACATGAGTGCTTGGGGGATGATCTCTCTGTGTCTATGATTGGAAATGAAGCAGCTGCGAGCCCATCTGCAAACATTTTGGATGCGTCCATCGCACCCTCCCTCGTCTGGCAGTACGAGGAGGGATTCTTATCAAGCAGCACCGGGTCAGGTAGTGAGCCGAAATCTGATTCCATCGAGTCTGTAGAGTCGGAATCAGGTTCTAGCTCGTCTGAGTCTGAGTCCGGTATTCCTGGGGGTGGTAACCCAGATGCCACAGTCCTGTCTAGGTCGTCATTTTATTTTTCCTTTGAGTCTGTTGTAACAGAGGAATCAGGCGACTTGGAAGTGATTGATGAGAATGAAGTGGCTATGGAATTTGAGTATTTTTCTGTGCCTTTGATTTATTGTATTAATTAGGACTTTCAAAATTTTGATGAAAACAACGACGAAGAAATTCCTCCAGTTTTACAACGATTAATTGACCAAGAGCAGGAGAGATTTGTTAAACCCTTGGTTGATGAAATCACTACAGTTAATGTTGGTACTGAGAAGGACCCATGGCTGGTCCAGATTAGGTCCACATTGTCTTCGGAAGAGTGCGAGCGCTTAGTCGCTTTATTAAAAGATTTCAAAGATGTTTTCGCGTGGTCCTACGAAGACATGCCTGGAATCGATCCTGAGATTGTACAGCACCGGATCCCTCTTGACCCCGAGGCCCAACCTGTCAAACAGAAGCTCAGAAGGATCTGCCCCGATTGGGCCATCAAGATCAAAGAAGAGGTCACCAAGCAAATTGATGCAGGGTTCCTGTTGGTATCTGAATACCAACTTGGTTGGCCAACATAGTTCCAGTACCGAAGAAGGATGGTAGAATTCGAGTATGCGTGGATTTCAGGGATTTGAATAAAGCCAGTCCGAAGGACGACTTTCCTCTGCCGCATATCGACGAGTTAGTGGACTTTGCTGCGGGGCATGCATTGCTCTCATTCATGGATGGCTTTTCAGGCTACAACTAGATTGTAATGGCACCCGAAGACCGGGAAAAGACTGCTTTTACCACCATGTGGGGGACCTACTGTTAGAGGGTGATGCCGTTTGGGTTGAAGAATGCTGGGCTACATATCAACAGGCTGCAACCACGATTTTGCATGATATGATCCACAAAGAGGTTGAGGTGTACGTGGACGACATGATTGTCAACTCTAAGGAAAGAGAGGGCCACTACACCGCCTTACAAAAATTCTTTCAAAGGATCAAAGAATTTCGGTTGCGGCTAAATCCTCAGAAGTGTACGTTCGGTGTTACAGCGGGAAAAATGCTGGGGTTTCTTGAATTCACAGAAGAGGTATCGAAAGTCGACCCTTCCAAAATCAAGGCCATCTTAGAAATGCCACCACCGAGGACTGAAAAGGAGGTCAGCTTTCTGGGTAAAGTGCAATTCATAAGACGGTTTATTGCTAAATTAGCCTTGACTGTGTGAATCACTCTTTGGTCTCCTGAAGAAAGGAACGAAGTTCCAATGGGAACGGCCGATGCCAAGCTGCTTTTGAACATATCAAGCAATACTTATAGAACCCACCCGTGTTGTCACTGCCTGAGCCGGGGAAAACCGTTGATTTTGTACCTTTCAGTAACTGAAACTACAATGGGCTGCATGCTTGCACAGGAGTCTGAGGACAAAGTGGGGAGAACTATCTACTACCTGAGCAAGAAGATGCTGGAGTATGAGACTTGCTACACACCATTGGAAAAGGCTTGCTTAGCCTTGGTATGGGCTACTAGGAAGCTGCGGCACTACCTATTAGCTCACTCTGTAATGTTGGTTTCAAGATTAGATCACATCAAATATCTCTTCGAGAAACCGGCACTTACGGGTAGGCTAGCTCGTTGGTTGCTTCTGCTTTCCGAATTCGATCTGAAGTATGTGACGCGCAAGTTAGTGAAGGGGAGAGCGGTGGCGGAGTTCCTAGCCGATCACCCAGTGGAATGGGATGAAGCAGTTGAGTACCTATTCCCAGACGAGGCCATTTTGCATGTCGAAGAAGAATTTTGGATGATGTACTTTGACGGAGCGTCAAACCAATCGGGTATGGGATAGGGTGTTGCTGATAGCACCCGATGATTCTCGTATTCTCTAGCATTCAAACTCCAGTTCAAAGTCTCGAACAATGAGGCAGAGTATGAGGCGTGCATTGCTGGTTTAGAAGCAGCCCTGGAACTAGGGACAAAACGGTTGGACATCATCGGGGACTCAAACCTTGTTGTATCTCAAGCAAAAGGAGATTAGAAAGTCAAAGAAAAAAAGATGAGAATCTACCACCAGACCTTGGACTTGCTGATTTCTCGGTTTGAGAAGCTGAACTTCGCTCATCTACTAAAAGAGAACAACAGGTTCGCAGATTCACTAGCAACTCTATCCTCTATGATAGACATCCCTTTTGGAGTCTAGATGCATCCGATCATCATTGACCAGAAATTTGTACCGGCTTACGAATTGATTGCTGCCATGGATGAGGTTCAAGATGAGAATCCCTAGTATCACGATGTATGGAACTTCCTGGAGAAAGAAGCATATCCACCAGGGGCAAATGCCAAGGATAAAAGGGCAATCAGAAGAATGGCTGCTCAGTTCATCATCTGCGGAGGTAAACTGTATAAGAGAGGTTATCTGGGAATGCATAAGCTGTGTGTTGAGGCTGAAGAGTCGAAGCGCCTAATGGAGGCCATCCATGGAGGAGAGTGCGGAGTGCACATGAACGGAGTGATGCTGGCCCGAAAAATCCTCAGACAGGTTACTACTGGTCTACCATGGAGGAGGATTGTATCGGCTTTGTTCGGCGATGCCACAAATGTCAGATCCATGCAAACCGCATGAACATCCCGCCATCGAAGCTGTACAATATGATTTCGCCATGGCCATTTTCAGTTTGGGAAATCGATGTGATCGGGGCTGTCACTCCGAAGGGTGCCAATGGGCATGAGTTCATTCTGGTCGCGATAGACTATTTCACAAAGTGGGTTGAGGCCCAATCTTATGCAGTGTTGAAGGCTTCACCTATTGCGAAGTTCATCAAGAACAACATCATCTGTCGCTATGGGGTCCTGAACAAGATCATTTTAGATAATGGTTCCCACTTCAAGAAGGAAATGATCGACTTGTTGGAAAAATACAATGTGGCTTTTCACAAGTCATCTACGTATCGACCGCAGACTAATAGGGAAGTTGAGGCTGCCAACAAGAACATCAAGCGTATTTTACAGAAGATGGTGGAAACCTACCGGGACTGGCCAGATAAGCTGCCATTTGCTCTATGGGGTCACTGGACGTCAATTTGAACTTCTACTGGAGCGACTCCGTATTCATTGGTTTATGGGATGGAGGCCGTTCTACCCATCGAAATTGAAGTTCCGTCATTACGAGTACTAGCTGAGTGTCAGATAGTTGAGGCAGATTGGCAGTAGAGCAGATTTGAGGAACTCATGCTCTTTGATGAGAGAAGGCTGAAAGCACTGTACCATGTTCAAGGTTATCAACGACGAATTGCCAAGGCTTTCAACAAGAAAGTTAAGCCCAGGAATTTGAAGGAAGGAGATTTAGTGCTCAAAGACAACTGAGCTCCCATCCACGACCCTAGGGGCAAGTTCAGACCCAATTGGACTGGTCCCTACATCATCAAGTCTATCTGGTCTGGTGAAGCTGTCATTCTGATGGACCTAGATGGCCTAGAGTTCTCCCAACTAATCAACATGGACAAGTTGAAGAAATATTTTCCTTGAGAGGCTCCCTAGGCCGAAAACCCGAAAGGGCGACCTAGGCAAAAGTTAGAGCACAGAAAATTTGAAATTATAAAAATTGAGCTCGCGAGGTTGAAAACCCACAAAGGGCGGCCTTGGCAAAAGTTAGATCGCAAAAGAAGAGTGTCAATACACGAGTGAACCCAAGCTGAACTACATAAGGCTTGATTCCCATCTTTGGGATACGTAGGCAACTTCATTCTGAAGTCCAGCCATAAACACTTCCCCGATCAACTTTGTCCATGTGATCATGTTTGGTCATCTTTGTCTATTCAACATTCAAGAGCTCGGTTGTAATCTCTGGTGCAGTGCTACTCAGACTAGGGGCAACTTTCCAGTTGCTGGGATCTGGGATTGTGCATCTCAGTGACAGATCTCAGGCATGTCCAGTTCTGATCCATATCGAAAATGGTTTTTAAAAAGTTTTAATAAAAGTTGATTTTGCTCAAATTAATCTTTTTACAACTTAGACCATCTTTGGACCAAACGGAGAATTTTCAGTACCCACAACTTTTAATTTTATTGATTTCAATACGGAGTTCTCCTGCTCTTGCATACAAATTGAAGTTGCTTTTCATTGCATTCATTAAGAAAACTTAAAAGTTCTGATTAAGGCAAATAAATCCGGGGCATAGTCAGGTGTTCCCGCGTCCCCTCTCAGAGCTAGTCAAAGCCTCTGATGCCAAAGTGGGCCCTATCTGTGCCTCTTCATTTAGCCAATCTATGCAGTCATTAGAAAGGATGTAACTGAAAGTGGGAGCGGGGGACTAGAAGCTCTCTTGTCCTCCATGCCGTGGCATACCAAGCTAGCTGTGCGCCTTAGACCAAAAATGCAGCTGGGTACTCTATCCCCTCTGCTAGGAAAATCTGATCATGGCCGAACTAGCACGGGAACCGGAAAGGAAAGTAGAACACGCAGTGAGTCAGGCCAATCAACTGAATCCCGGTCTTCCGGGACATGCTGTAGCTCATTACCGGTAGATTGAGCCAAGGACAACGCCAAGCAATACGGTCTGCGGACAAACTGCACATCCAGTCGAACCACCATCCCTCATCAAGGGCATCGACCAGACGTCGTCAGAAGAAATAGCCGCGAGCTGAATACGCTGGGCATGAGTCCACAACCTGTAACTTATCCATCAACCACACCTGTGGAGGGATGAAAAATGAGAGATTGAAGAATAGAGAGATGTACGATGAGAGAAAAGTGAGAAAAGGGTGTTGAGAGAAAAATCGAGCCCGAGGGCCGAGTGATGTGAGCAATATATATGTGAGACAGGGTGGGAAACATTACCTTCAGCAGTAGTGGACTCCTTGCGAATCTGGTCGTCTCCCGGCGATGGAAAACGTCCAAGCCCATCAATGTCTCGGCCAGTGTCATGGCAATGCAGCTCTTGCCCTCTTTTATGCCTTGGGTAACTTCGATCAAACGAGTGCTAAACCCTCCTGAGGCTGGGGCGAGCAAGAAATGGGATAGCATGCACAAGCAAAGCGCATGTCGCCGAAAGCCCTGGCAATGATGGTCACCACGGCCACCGGCATCGGAAAACCGACGAATCAAACTCGGAATGTCCAGCATTCCGTCACAAATCAATGACCGAGCATCGTGCATAGTGAGCCCACACATTCGTCCTAAGGCTTGGGCGTGGCCGAAGCGAAACTGGGGCAAGATTTCTTCGTTGCGTTCGGATTCCATCAAAGCTTGAAAGTCTTTAAAGGTAGGACACATCTCTTGCCCGCCAAAACCAAAGACGTGCGTTACCGGGTTCCAAAACCTTGCCGTGACATGGAGAAATGGAAGGTGCAGCGGAGTGCGACTCAGCGTGAATAGTGCATTAATGTCGAAGCCTCGGAAGATCAACTTTTCCGAGCCGTCTAAGGTGGCAATCCAAGTTGTGAGATTTTGGATGAGAAATGCCCCCATTTTGATGTAAAACCGTGTTGAAATGAGGAAAACTACGAAGCTGAGGCTTTTGTAGAAGATAAGGTGGTGAGTGGAAGACAGGTGTCAACATTCTGGAGGTGTTTGCCATTTTTTGGCCGATCGGCTAAAAATTGTGGCAAATGGCCATTTCTAGTGGCCGGTGGCTTTTCCCTTTGGCCGATGGCCTTCCTTCTTGTTCCCTGAGCTGATTATGTATGGAACATGCTGAGAACTTGTAACTAATTCCACTTCCAATGCCTTTCGGTGATGATTTTGCGAAGTCGTGCGAAGTCGCGCCTGCTACTGCAATTTGTTTATCGAGTTGCTGTACATTTTCTTATCGAGTTGTATTTCACATTCTTTAAGTCTTTGCTTTGCTTATCGAGTTGTATTTACACTTGGTTAGGTTATCTAGTTCTTTGTTTCGCTTATTGAGTTGTTTTTGTCGTTACTCGGTTCACTACCTGATTATTATAATGCATGTGCTTAATTTTCAAACAAAAGTTCAAATCTCATTTACATTGTTATGTAATGCGATGTGATGCGACGCGATGCATGAAATGTACAAATGTAACACTTTTTGAACAAAACAACTGTTACATTTCATCATGACATTTGCAAAAATTACATAGTTTTGAAGAAAATAAAACCTGCCTGAGGTAGTACAATGTGCTCAAATTACCAGTAAAAAGAAAAATAAAGCAAAACAAAAGAGAAGAAAAGCAGCAAATGTCTGGATCAACATCGATGGTCTCAAGTGCGGGAGTCGGTCCTGGTCCTCTTCCTGGACGAGGGTCCAGGATCACTGCCGCCATCTCCATAGTCAGAGTCTGAGCCGTCTCCGGCCTCGCCCTGGTACGACACCGCCTCCTCGTTAGAATCATCGAGGGAGGGCTCTCGCGAACTGCTCTCAGCATGAGTGTGCCTATGTCTACCCTGGCTATGGAATGTCATCCCCTGCCTGGCTCTCCCTCCTCCTTGAGCAGGAACAGATGGTCCAGCTGGAGCACCTCCCGCAGCCGAAATCTGGAATGGGGCCTGAAAAAGACAAATAGCAAATGCATCAGTCATGTTACGCAAAGCAGAGTATGAATACCGAATACAGTGTATGAGTACAGCGTATAAATGCTGTGAGCAGTGTATTAGTACAAAATGCAGTGTATGGGTCCAGTGTATGAATGCCGTGAGCAACGCTGTGAGCAGTATGTGGGTTACATGGTATCAGTGCCGTGAGTGCTGTGTATCAAGTGCCGTGTTGATAATGTGATGCATCAGATTATGTATGAAACAGCTTAGGTAGAGTTTGAGACTGCGGTTGAAAGTACTTACCGGGATATTGTAGATGGTCAGCAAGTTGATGCACCACTGCAGCATCCCTACCGCTGAGGCTGTCAACTCCAGGGACTGGCGAGTGTACTCGACGGAAGCCTGCAAAAGTTTTGAAGTCATTAGTATTCTGCGGGATGTCAAATGAATTGAAATGACTGTACAGAATGCAAAGTCTAGTAGTACATACCGGGGTTGAGCCATAGACTCCGGCAAGCTCATAATTAGCAGGAGGAGGAGCAAAAGGGATTTGATAAGTCTCCCCACCCTGCCCTCGGTATGTGATCGTCGTGGGCAGTGCTGGCCACTCAGCACCCCGTCCTCTACGAGATCCACTCTTGCCACGGGCCTGAGTCACCCTTGATGCTACTACTGCTGCTGGCGCCGCTGGTCTCTCTCTCTTAACTCGGCGAGCACCGGTCAGAGGCTGCATGAGATAAGCCTGAATGAACTCGGCGTAATCGCCCTCGTCTCTAAAGCCCTCAGAGTACCAGCCGATCATATAATCCATCATCTCCTCAAAGGTATACCTCTCAGTATGTCTCACATAGGTGGGAGGCGACCTCGAGACTACCTGCTCCGGTAAGCCGAGGGTTTGCCGCAAGAAATGCTCACCCAAGTACCAGGCGCGACAGACTGGGCCCTCTAGCAGAACTCTGAAATGGGCAGTCTCTCGAGCATCGGCATACTGCTCCCGAACTGCGTCAGGCGACGGGGCCCAAGGCTGTCAGGTGATCTACAAACAAAACACAGTTTGTTATCTACTGATATTGAGAGTACAAAATAAAGCGAAGCTTAAATAAACTGAAATGTTTGACATACCTCGGCTGCGGTGATGGTGTCAAAATAGCGACGGAAGAACATGAAGGACTCTCGTGGCCTCCGCTCGCATCTCACATCGAAGTGGTGAGAAAATGGAACACCAAGGGACATCTCCTCATCCGGCACTGAAGCAAGCCTAAAAAAGTAGGCATACACCCACAACTACAGAATGCAACAGAACAGATATGAGTATACTTATCAGACAGAGCAATATACAGATAAAGCAGAGTGCGGTACATACAGTGTACAAACAGTGTAAAGCAGATTATGTGCGCGCAGTGTGTGTAATGTACAGGCAATGAAAAATAGAATTGAAAAGACAGAAAAGGTAACATGTACCTCCCAGGCTCACCAATAGCCTCCAAGCAAGTACAGCGTATAAATGCTGTGAGCAGTGTATTAGTACAAAATGCAGTGTATGGGTCCAGTGTATGAATGCCGTGAGCAACGCTGTGAGCAGTATGTGGGTTACATGGTATCAGTGCCGTGAGTGCTGTGTATCAAGTGACGTGTTGATAATGTGATGCATGAGATTATGTATGAAACAGATTAGGTAGAGTTTGAGACTGCGGTTGAAAGTACTTACCGGGATATTGTAGATGGTCAGCAAGTCGATGCACCACTGCAGCATCCCTACCGCTGAGGCTGTCAACTCCAGGGACTGGCGAGTGTACTCGATGGAAGCCTGCAAAAGTTTTGAAGTCATTAGTATTCTGTGGGATGTCAAATGAATTGAAATGACTGTACAGAATGCAAAGTCTAGTAGTACATACTGGGGTCGAGCCATAGACTCCGGCAAGCTCATAATTAGCAGGAGGAGGAGCGAAAGGGATTTGATAAGTCTCCCCACCCTGCCCTCGGCATGTGATCGTCGTGGGCAGTGCTGGCCACTCAGCACCCCGTCCTCTACGAGATCCACTCTTGCCACGGGCCTGAGTCACCCTTGATGCTACTACTGCTGCTGGCGCCGCTGGTCTCTCTCTCTTAACTCGGCGAGCACCGGTCAGAGGCTGCATGAGATAAGCCTGAATGAACTCGGCGTAATCGCCCTCGTCTCTAAAGTGCTCCGAGTCCCAACCGATCGTATAATCCATCATCTCCTCAAAGGTATACCTCTCAGTATGCCTCATATGAGTGGAAGGCGGCCTCGGGACTACCTGCTCCGGTAAGCCGAGGGTCTGCTGCAAGAAGTGCTCACCCAAGTACCAAGCATGACAGACTGGGCCCTCTAGCAAAACTCTGAAACGGACAGTCTCTCGAGCATCGGCATACTGCTCCCGAACTGCGTCAGGCAACGGGGCCCAAGGCTGTCAGGTGATCTGCAAATAAAACACAGTTTGTTATCTACTGATATTGAGAGTACAAAATAAAGCGAAGCTTAAATAAATTGAAATGTTTGACATACCTCGGCTACGGTGATGGTGTTAAAGTAGCGGCGGAAGAATATGAAGGATTCCCGTGGCCTCCGCTCGCATCTCATATCGAAGTGGTGAGAAAATGGAACACCAAGAGGAAGCTCCTCGTCTGGCACTAGGGCGAGCCTAGGGAAGCAGGCATACACCCACAACTGTATAGTGTGGCAGAATAGATATGAGTATGCTTGTCAGACAAAGTAGTATACAGATAAAGCAGAGTGCGGTATGGCAGTGTATTGTGCAGTGTACAACTAGTGTAAAGCAGATTGCGTGCATGTAGTGTGTGTGATGTACAGATAATGAAAAACAGAATTGAAAAGACAAAAAAGGGAACATGTACCTCCCAGGCTCGCTAGTAGCCTTCAAGCAACTGCCCGCTGAGGCGGGAGGAAGAGCTCATATATCCGTAAAGAGTGGCCAAGCCCACACCACCCCAGTCGTAGCGGCTGATCCGTGTCACGTCCACTAATGTGCTTAGCAGGTAGAGGGCGACGGTGTTCACCCGACCGGCGAAGAGTGTGGTCCCCAGCAGGAACATAATGAAGCCACGGGCATACTGCTCCTCCTCATCCCGAGTAGTAGGCGCCTGGATCCGGAAGTGATCCTCGAACCATGAGTACCTCACAAACCCTGCCCGGGCAAGATGTGGCTGAGTGCCGAGCAAGTATAGTTGAGCGACATCCCACTCGTCCATATCTGTGTAAAAGGGGATCGGATCACCCTTCACTCCGATGCCTATGAGCATGGAGAAGTCAAAGGGAGTCATCGTCATCTCCCCGGTGGCAGAAAGGTGGAGGGAGTCGGTGGTGTCCCACCACCTCTCCACCAAAGCAGCAAGAAGGGGCCTGGTCGCAGTGAGGCGCGAGAGTCCCATGCAGAAAGTCCCAAAACCAGCCTGGTCGACAATATGACGGACCGCGTCGGGTAGCTCCATATACCAACCTCGGGCAGCAGTGTTCCCATACCCCCGGAAGGCATGGGAATCTCCCTATGTTCAAAACAAACAGTTGCGAAACAGTGTTAGAAATACGGTGTTAAATGCGCTTAGAATTGATATAAATGCAGTGTGTGTGCATATGTCCGAGTCTACACAGATATTGGATGCGGGTGTGCTCACAGCGAACTATGGCATTTGATGTATCAGTGTGTTTGAATTGTTCAGTTGAGGATGCAACGTGTGTGCGTGTGTTCAAATTTAAACAGATATCGGGTGTGGGTGTGCTCACGGTGAAATACAACATGTGATGTATCAGTACGTCTGAGTTAAGCAGTTAAAGAATAGAATCGACTATTGCAGTTATATGTTCTACCTTGCAGAAAGTGAAACAGAGGAAGAATATACCTCAGCGGCGCCGTAAGACAGATGTGACTTTGGCTTATGCAATAAAAGCTCTAGTGGCACATCCCGCGCATAGCTCTTGAAGTGGCGGATGCCATCGGGAGGCAATACATGTATTGCCGGCCTGTAAATTGCCGGATCGAACGGCCGGATGTGAAGAGATAGGAGCTTGACCTCGGGGTCGGGTCCATGTCCAACTTTGGGGAGTGCCACCACGTAGAATGTCGTCCGCCATCTCAAAAGGAGAGTGAAAATGGCCGAGGATGTGAAAAACAAACAAGAATGTGAAAGGTCAACCCAAAAGTCAACCTCGAGAGGATGAAAAATGGGAGAAAAGGTCGGGGTATAGAAAAGGCACGAAGATCGAGGTATGACTCGAGGAAAACAAACCCCAAATGGTGGAAACCAAGAAAAGGGCACCAAAACCAAGATTTGTTCGGTTCAAAGTGTGCGAAACGGGAAGAGTTTCGCGAATCGAACAATGGAAAAGTGTCGAAAACAAGAGAAAAACACGGATCGAAGGAAGAAAAATCACCTAGGGAGAGAGAAGATGGATTTTTGAGCTAGGGTGAAGTGGAAATATAAGGTTTGGAACCTTATATTTAAAGACCCATAGCCAAAGGATAAAACTGCCCCGACACTGCCATTTTTGGTCGGTCGGCCAAACTGTTAGCCGATCGGCTAAATAGTTGGCCGATGAGCTTCTTTTGTGGCCGATGGGTGGCCAGTGGCCCCCCCTTGTGGTTGGTGAACCTCCCACACCCTTGGTTGGGTCAATTATGTGGTTCTGGACCTTAATCTCTCAAGATAATGCAAGAAAGTAAGCTTTTGAACCTTAACCGGCCTTCGTGTTGACCTCGAGCCGTGTCTTCTGTATGTGATGCTTGGTGTGCGCAAGGAGTATCCTTTCTTGTATCCTTTTGTATCTTGCGAGTTCCGCAAATCGCTTTAAATATGTTGTATTACATTGCTTTGTTTTGATTGTAATAAGCGCGCTCGTTACGCGTCTTGCATTGAACAATGCCTTGTCTTGGTTTGAAGTCGCATCTCAACATCACGAATGACATGCCTTTACCATGCTTCCATTCAACATCACGAATGACATGCCTTTACCATGCTTCCATTGAATACGTGCCTCTCTCTGTTCCCGCATTGTTACACACATTGTATGCGTTGTCACGTATGCTTTACTTACAAGTGTTTATGCACCTTCCCACATTGTTACACACATTGTATGCATTGTCACGTATGCATTACTTACATGTGTTTATGCACCTTCCCGCATTGTTACACACATTGTATGCGTTGTCATGTATGCTTTACTTACATGTGTTTATGTACCTTCTCGCATTGCTACACACATTGTATGCGTTGTCGCACATGCTTTACTTGCATGTGTTTATGCCTCTTTTGCTTTACAAATTGTATGCGTTGTCGCGTATGCTTTACCTACATGTGTTCATGCTTTCTTGCTTCACACATTGCTATACGTTGTTGCGTATGCTTTACTTACATGTGTTTATGTTTCAAATTGCATTGTTATGCACCACCATCGGCTTGCATTGCCGCGCATGCCCTCCTTGCATTGTTATGCTTGTTTCAAATCGCATTGTTATGCGTCACACTTAGGTTGCATTGTCTCGCATCCATTCCGCATTGTTATGCGTCGCAGTTAGGTTGCATTGTCTTGCACCCCCCTCACTTGCATTGTCACACACTTTTCATTTGCATTGTTGTGCATGTTTGTAACGATATGGTACCTGTTGAGTTTCTTTCTTTTGCATGCACGATATTGTGTATACGGTTCATTTGAAGCTGGCACGACTAGACGAACCAGACGGTATTGTATGTACTCCGCATGAGACGTAGCGAGAATTGTATAATTCTTTTACATCCTTTCTGTATGAAATGTAGTTAGATTTGTATATGCTTGCTTAAAACTGTTGCATGATATGCCTCGTTACAACTTTATTTGCATGATCCTAAGTTACGTTCGGCACCGTGCATGTCATTTGCATTTTGCCCCTGCCTTCGGGCGTATATCTTTATCTTTCATGTCTTGTGTGCCTGTCTAAGTCTTCGGCCTTGTCAAAAATGGGTCGTCTCTGGGCTTTGACATTCACTCCCGTCATTGTTATGACTTTCGAGTTCTGTCAAAGAGGGACAACTGTAGACACCCCATTTTTGAACGTCCTTAAGACTTAGACATCATCATTTGAACACTCGATGATGATCCATGCTCGTGTTCATTTTGAGTTCCCGAAGGTTTCAGCTACGCGCCTTGCCTTAGGATCTCTCAACTTGACTGTTTTGTGCTTGGTTGTGGACCAAGGACTTGTGGTTTTTGCACCTGAGGGTGGGAAGTGGCTTGTTGGCCATCCCCTTAACCCACCGGCCAAGGCCTGAAGCCACCGGCCTTGTTTTCTTGCTATCGGCTAAGAGTGTTGGCCAATCGGCACTTTAGTTGGTCGGCCGGCCGGCCGGCCATTGTTTTGGTTGATTGGCCACTTTTTCTAGCCAAGGCCTTTTCTTTACCTTTTTCAGGCATTGTGCGTGCCAGCTGTGCTAGCTGGTGAGCACAGACTCTGCCATCCATACACGTATATGGAGGGATTTGAACCAACACTTAGCTTCTCTTGGAATTTTGAATTGGACTTCCTATAAGATGAGAGCCTCCCCTCCCTTTCCAGAGGTTCAGCCAACTAATATAGAATATATATATATATATATCACTCTCTCTCTATATCTCTCCTCTCTCTATAGTTGTGTGTGTAATAGTGTTCTAAAGGGTGTTTTTGTTCATATTTTTGCACTCAAGCACCTAGTGGTACACTATCCCTTAGTTACTGAGGTGCTAAAGAGTTGATTTTAGAGTTTTTGAGTTGGTTTTGATCAGAAGGAGGTGCCGGAGTTGATGTTCTTGAAGTGTTCTTCAAGGGTGAGATACTACTCTTTTATTCCCCATTTTTGCTTAAGCTATTAGCAATACTTGCATACTGTTTTAAGCTTAGTGTCCAACTGAAAAAAGTTATGTTTTTATATGCTAAATATATTTATTTAAGGTTACTTTTGGGTTGGGGTTGTCTACCCCCTCTCAGGCCTAGTTTGCTCTTATTTGTGACCTTCTTTTTGAGCTTTGAAATCTTTTTGTTTTGACCTTCTCACCATTGAAATCAAGAGCATTTTCAGTGGTGGAGAAGTGGTTTTGAAGTCTTGAATAGGGGAGGGACACCCCCCATACTGTTTTAAGCTTAGTGTCCAACTGAAAAAAGTTATGTTTTTATATGCTAAATATATTTATTTAAGGTTACTTTTGGGTTGGGGTTGTCTACCCCCTCTCAGGCCTAGTTTGCTCTTATTTTGTGACCTTCTTTTTGAGCTTTGAAATCTTTTTGTTTTGACCTTCTCACCATTGAAATCAAGAGCATTTTTAGTGGTGGAGAAGTGGTTTTGAAGTCTTGAATAGGGGAGGGACACCCCCCCTCCCTTTGTGTCTCATTTGCTTGCATTGTTGGCTCACCATAGTAGCATGTTTGCTTAGCATGTTTTGGCCCCATTTCAGCAAGTATTTGGTGTTATCTTGGCATGATATACCTCTGTTGTAAGTTGGTTTGTTGATCTCTTGCTTGCACCATGTACTTACCTTTTAATCCCTTCTATTGCCTTAACATGTATCTTGCATTTGGACCATCATGCTTGCATATTTTGGCTCAACTCCAAGGAACTTTTAGTCATGTTTCACCATGTTAAGCTCTGTTTGGTGTTGATTTGATCATATATGCATTACTTTGTATAGCCTTAGTTCATCCTAGCTTATTAAGCTTTGAGCACCAAGTTGCTAGCATGCATTGTTTTGACTATTCTCATGATTCGACATCATTTGAAATCACATTTCAGTCCATGTAGTGTTGCCGCACGCTTATGTTTTCCATCTTTTCAATGCTTTGAAGAGTTGTTGTTTTATGCCCTAAGATTGGGTCACTGTGTATGTCTCCATGATTAGGTCTTTGGGATGCCATCTCATTGGGTTTTGGGGTTTATTTTGACATATTATAACTCCGTTTTTCATTGCATAATTCATGCCATGTTTGTTTGTGGTAGGCGTAGTATAATGCTCCCTTTGTAGCCTTGCATGCCCCTTGTTTGTGCCCATCTTTTAAGCATATTTTGGCCTCATTCCGTCCATGTTCTAGCCTTGTTTTGGCCTGCCCTAGGACTGTCTTAGGCCACTTTGGCCCTTTGGGGCTTGGTTGATATGGCCATGGTGAGATCCCCTTGACTAGCTTTGGGCATTGAGCCCATTAGCATGCTATGCTTCACTTGTGTATATGATTTGGCATCATTCTTCACATGATTTCAGAACCCATTGCATTGTCATGTTCTCATGTTTATCCCATTTTGCTCATGGATGAGGATTGTGCATCATTGCCTAGCTTAAGGATCCATGTATGTGCTTGCATGTCTCCCTTTTTTTGGTACCTTAATTTGGTTGTTTTGGCTATTGTTCTTGGTACGGATGAGGTCTATCCATCTTTAGTGTAAGTCCATGGATCATGCATTTGTGTATTGTTGTATGCCTATCGCATTACATGTTGTTGCATCCTTATGGTTGGTGTCATTGTTGCATGCCTATCACTTTGTGTATTTCCATATCTAGGTTGCATTGTAGTATTACATACTTGTTGCATTGCCATGCTGTTTGCACGTTAGGTTGCATCACATTGCACTTGGCATGCTCATATTACATTGCCTTACATCCCCATGTTGCATTGTACTTGGTTGCGTACTTTGCATTGTGCTTGGTTTGGGGTGTCAAACCAAACACGAGGATCAAGGGACGTTTCATACTCGAAGTGACAAAACGTGCCTCAATCCTCGCTCGCCGACACTCTTGACCCAACATGATAGAGTTCTAGGCATTCATGCGTTTTGTTGCATTCATTCCACATTAATTCGCACACATGGCTACTTTGGCCATCACGCATTGAAATGCGTGATTGGTGGTCCAAAGGTCGAGAGCCATACTCCCTTGAGTTTATAGCATGATAGGGAGGGTGATTGTGCACACATTATCTTGTAAATGCCTTGCCATGCACTCTCTGTCCTCTGCTGCAGCAAAAACAGAATTCTGCAGGAAGATATGGCCGGTCGGCCATCTTCAATGCCGGCCGGCTACCAAAATCTGGCCGAGAGCCCCACTTTTGGTCGGTGACCATTTCCCAATGGCCGATGGTCCTATCTTTTGGCCGGTGACATCCCACAATACTCAGGGAGTAATTCAGAGGCATCTCAAGGATTTTCACAATTCTTAGAGGTGCAGAACAGTGCAAATAAGATCACTTTTGTATTTGGGTTTGTTTACCCCCTCTTAGGCCT